>JAKTVH010000105.1:0-34876 GCA_030557105.1 Candida frijolesensis | reverse complement strand
GCGAGATATAACTCTCTTTACTTGTGAGTTATCGGACTGTGTCGGTAGATTGATCAAGTACTCAAGTGTAATACTCAGATGCAATAGCACTTCGTATAAGTGAAATTTCTCTAAAGTTATTAAACACTATTTTCCTCTAAACGTTGATTGACTATAAAAGTCCTATATAATTATAAATTAGGATTTCTCTCACTTAAATAGAGCGAGACGATAAGTCGTGCAAATTGCTCAACTAATCATTTCTCAAGTAATTTCATAATGTTCCTTTTTAGCGTAAAGCAAAACACATCTTAAGCAATCAAACTCATCTCTATTAACGTCATAACAAGACATCGTTGATTTCAACAATCCACAAGATTGAGTCACGTATTAACACCAATTAAGGGTATTTTGTGAGATTCCAGTCTACTACGTGACAGCAACTTCCTACCACTTTCAACAATCACGAACACAACTTAGCCACACATATGGACGCGGTGTTACTTACATTATTAACAATCCTATCTGGGTTTGTAATAATCCTACTCATATTCTTCATTCAAACAGGAGGATTGAATTCCATATTATCATCGTCATTATTATCGATTTCCAAAGATGCTAATATTTACAACCATCCAACATTCCTTATTCTTGGTGCTACTAATTCTGGTAAAACTACCTTGTTCAATAAATTACAACAAAAGCAAGAACAAGAACAAGAACAAGAAACCGAAGCAAGTGAAGTTGCCAATGTGGGAGCAATTACGGTTTCTTCAATTGAACCAAATAGAACATTTATTAATTTCCCACTTGCTAATTCATCAATTGGTAAAAAATATCAAGTTATAGATTATCCAGGTCATTTGAAATTAGTGAAGATCTTGGAAAATTTAATCTTGGATAAAATCACATTGAAGAATTTAACAGGAATAGTATATTTAATTGATTCATCAAATTTAAATATCAACGATTCAGTGAGTTTTGAAAAAATTGTCAAATTTTTATATAATTTAATTTCCATCACTGAAAAAATCCCCAATGGTGTGGATTATTTAATTGGTATTAATAAAACCGATTTATTTGATTCTGTACCAGTGCATAAAATCAAACTGAAATTGGAATTGGAAATTAATAAATTGATTCGTCATGAAATTGATAATATTGGGAAAACTTCTGGTATTGATGATGATAACAAGGATGATGATGGTAGCAAAGATGGAAGTACTGCTTCTGCTAGTGGGGGAAATAGTGAAAGTTTAAGGGCATTCTGGATGGGAGTGATTGGAAATGGTGATTTCAGTTTTGATAAATTGGAAGGTAATGTTGATTTTGTTGGTGGTAGTGCTTTGAAAAATACTGATAGTTGGGAGAATTGGTTTGATGAAAGAGTGGTTAATCCATAATCGATGGTAAATCATAACCATTTGAGCATCATGAAGTGTATAGCTAATTACGAGCTTTTTTTGAAAATTTTATAATATATTTAACCACTAAATAAACTAAACTATAAAAAAAAGAAGAGGCAGACATAATGCTGCGATTGATAACAACTATAAAAAGATAATATAACAAAACAGAGCAAATAACGAAAACACCTATAGATATATATATGTAAGATCAACAGACCAACCAGTAAACTCAATTCATTCGAGCATTGAATGAAACATGTTCCAATTGTATTCTTTCTTTCTGTTTTTTTCTTTTTTTTTTGCAACCTAAACAAACAAACAGTATATACTAGTTTTATTTATAAACGAAATAACCAACTAAACCAACCATATCTAATTCCAAAAAAAAACAACCCCAAAAATCAAACAAACCTAACCATTCAACATATCACCGCAACTTCGTTCATCGACAAAGCAAAGCACAAAACCAACTCTCAAAAATAAGTTAATCATTTCATTAATAAAAAATAAAAGAACCAAAAAAGAAGACCAACAAGAACAAACACTTATCGATTCATTCTTCAATCGCAACTTTTCTTTTTACTGATATCGTTATTATACAAAAAAGAATAATACTAATCTTTTTACAAGACTTGGTGGGGTGATGCGGTGAGTAGAGGAAATGGTCCAAGAAAAATGTGCCAAACTACATAAACTATCTATATATAGTACAGTGGGAAATAAAAAATGCAGTAAGTGGGTTAAGTTGAAAAATCAATGAATGAAGGGGGGATTGGGGTGGAAATGGGGGATATTTTAACAAGTGTCTAAAATGGTTTAAACCCCCAAAGTAAATGGAAATTGAGTAAAATAAAACCTTGGGAATTAAATGATAATTGAGAAGTACTTTCGTTTTCACATAAATGCGTTAAATAAGACTAACTGGGAGTTGTATAGTTGAAAAAAAATCAAAAAAACAATTATAAGGTGAAATTAACTGGAACAAAATTTCGACAACTGAAAGCTTTGGGAAAATGGGTGAAAAATGATCTAATGTACATAAGTTTTTTGGTGGAAAATAAATGATAATAAGAAAAAGAAGTAATAATAATAATGATAAAAAAAAAGGAGTGGTAGTGGTGGTAATGGTAGACGGTAAATAAAATGATGGACGGCGTATGGCTAAAAATGGTTGTGCTAAAGCAGACAACACCGGTAGTGATATATGAGCGAACAAATTGTATACATCTTCTTAAAATTATTTGACAGTCTTCTTTGGTTTTCTTTGATTAGCCCCTGGACGGTTGTTGGCAACATTTGCTGGAGCATATCTTGGCTTTTTATCAGCTGGTTTTAAGATTTGGAAAGAACACAACAAACTTTCGTCGACGGACATCATGGCACCAGCATTATCAAACTCACCACAGTAGTTTGGTGCAGAAAACAAAGTGACCAATTGACGTTTACTGAAAAATTCATAACCATCTTCCACAACTTGATGGGCACGACAAATCAAGTCCATGTCATGTTTTTGCAAGAATCTAGAAACAACATCGGGACCGAATGTGAACGACACCCCTCTATCATTTTCCGACCATCCGGTGATGTCCTTATCAGGATCCGACCACAATAAATCACACAATAAACCAACGTCAGGAATATCGGTAGGTCTCATGACTCTTCTAATTTGTTCCATGGAGTTCAAGTCCGGCGACAAACCACCATGCATGGTGAAGATTTTTTCATCGATAATGGCGGCGATTGGCAAACAGTTGAAACAATCGGTAAAAGTTTTCCACAATTTGATATTATACCTTCTCTTACATTCATCGTAGAAACCATAGATACGGTTGATGGAAGCACACTCGTGGTTACCTCTCAAAATAAAGAAATTTTCTGGGTATTTGATTTTGTAGGCCAACAACAAACAGATGGTTTCCAAGGATTGCTTACCTCTGTCGACATAGTCACCAAGGAAAAGATAATTTGCTTCGGGTGGGAAACCACCGTATTCAAATAAACGAAGAAGATCGTAGTATTGACCATGGATATCACCACAAATCTTTATAGGAGCCTCAAGCTCAAGCAATATAGGTTGTTGGATGAAGATTTCTCTGGCTTTGGTACACAAGTATCTGATTTCGTTTTCACTCAAGGCAACTTGTTTGCCTGGCCTGGAGCCACGAACTTCAAGTAAACGATCGACGATGGAATCGACGGAAATGGATGATTCATCTTCTATGTTGGACATGGTGACAGATATTTGATTGATCGATGGGGGGGACTACGTAGTGGTGGTCGAAGTAGAGTGGTGAGGTAAGGAGGGAGTTAGTGGTGTGAGTGTGGAAGAGTTGTTGAGACAGCAATTGAACAACAACAACAAAAAATTTGTTATCCGAAGAGAGGAAGAGAAAGAAGGGCAAAGGAAAAAAAGGAAAATGAAAAAAAAAAAAAAAGTAAGAAGGAAAAAAAAATTATGTGATTTTTTTTTTTCGGACACAAACACTACCCACCCGCAATACTACCCACGAGTACTGTTGTGGTAGTTTGTTCGTCCTAGTTCTACCACGAGCACCACTTAACCGGCCACCACTTCTACGGCCATCGGCATTTCCATCGCCGCCACATTTGGAAAATCCCGCACCCATCACGTGCCGCACGTTGCATCCCCCGCTTACTACATTGGCACTTTAACACTAACTATTGCTGTTGCATTAAACCTAATCAACCAATGATGTTCCATATTAAACATCCATTGCAACCACAACAACCAACCAGTCATCTCTTCCCTCTTCCTTGCGTTCCGTTCACTCTTTCTTGCACTGTGTTGTTGATAATTGGCTGTGGTGGTTGTGTTCCCAATGTGGTGAAATTTCTTGTCGCGTAATTTATAAATTACTGGTTATATGCAGTATATTACTAATACCCTCCTCTTACATCATACATTGTGCATTCTGACACACTACGAGGCACTGCGACATTTTTCCTAATTTAGTTTAATTTACCCAGTTATAATTTTTCACCAAAAGAATGTCTCCCCTGAATCACACGCCTATAATCATTCTTTCCAATTATGTACGTATCTATTTATATCTACTCCTATTCCACCTACTCCTCGTCTTCTTTATGCTCGTGTGTTGTCAATTGAGAAATTTCAGTTGGTGAAGCATGCACGCCTCATCTCCGCTTTTTCCCACTGTGTCTCTTTCTCATGTCACGACATTTTCTCCTTGATACACGAAAAAATATATCGCCTATCTTTATTCTAACACACCCACACACTTGCTCACTGAAACAACAGACACTCTGACAACAATCACCTTATCAATCTCCACTTTGCTCCCCCACACACCTACACGATCATCCCACACTTACACACCTACACGCCTTAAACTACCCTTTGTTGTTGATCTTTCCCTATGAGTAAACAAACATTGCCCCCATTTCCAAACAAATACAACGTGAGATTAGTATCCGAATCCGATTCAAAACCATGTATGATCTGTTACAAACCTACATCCACAGTACTACTATCATCGCCACAAGACGACAACAACAACAACACAAGTGGTGGTGGTGATGTTAGAGATTTCCTATATACTTGTAATCAACATTTACAAGATGAACAATTTGCTAAATTTATACCTAATCAAGAATATCTTGAATTGACTAATTCCAAAAAAGAATTAACTGATAAGAAAATTGTCTTGGAGAAAAATATCGAATTGGAAAAACCATACATCTGGACCACAGTTACTGGATACTTCAAAGATAAACCTAAGGAAACTAAGAAGCCATCGAAAGATGATGAAAAAGAAAAAGATGCAACAACTAATGGGGATACCAATCAAGGGGGTAATAAGTATGAAAATTTGAAAAATCAATTAAAACAATTAGATAATCAATTGCAAGAAATTTCCAATAAGATAACCAATTTTAAATTCAAGCAATATCAATTAAATCAAGATATTTACAAAAAAAGATTAATGAATCATCAAAAAAAATTATATAATCAACAAAGAAATAAAAAAATCCAACAAGTGGGATTCTTCCCTTCTGCACCTAGTCATGATTTAGAATAATAGATTCTGGAATGGCTCCAATGGGAAGACCAAGGCGAATGCGAGAGGGAGTGAACTTGTTATAGAAAGAGAGAGGGTATGTTGATTGAGTTTCCTCGTGTGTATTGCTGTGTATAGTTTGTAATGTTTAATGTGATGTGAATATATAGAAAGAATAATAATTCATTCTGCTTGTGAAAAATATGATCTGTGAAACTGATACCATAGTAGCTGAGCGTATAATTGGTATTGATATTGTGTTTAATGGTTGCAAAATTTGGAATACATGGGAATGCTTTGTGTAGATGATCTGGTACACTACCAGTTATGAACAAACATCAAGAGACTATGTCTTGAAGTTTCACAATAGGGTGTGATAGCAAGGATATATCGAGATGGATGGGAAGAGTAGTCCTATTCCAAGGAATTCATAAGATGTCATACCACTAGGTGAACGCTTATCGTTAACGCTTTTACATATACTCCTACTCTTGTGCTTGTTGTATATTTTTTGGCTTCGTATTGTTGTTCAGCTCAAGCCCTAATAGCCCTAATAATTTACACGTGACTTGTGTCAAAATGATAATATTTGTCCAACATGCACGTCCAAAGATAAGCGATTTTTTTCTTTTTTTTTTCTCTACTGCGCACCACCAATTCGCTACCACCGCACTCTCGCCCTAGGGCCGCATTAACAATTCTGCGAACCTCTCTCTCAGTCTCACTTACACAGTATCACTCTACTCTCACTCTCTCCTCACTTCCTCACGGAACCAAGTATTAAAAAAATTTTTTCACTTTATTTTTCATACAACATCCTTTCTGAACTCACTACATAGAAACATACAAGTCAGCAACAATGGTATGTTCAATCACATCTATATCCATATCTATTCATATTCAGATTAACCACTATTGATATCACTACTGATCAAACAAAAAGAAAACGAACTACCATGATTTTTTTTTTTACATATATGATTTTGAAGAAGAGAGAAATTAGATGATCTGGAACGGTTAAAGAAAGAACAACTAGAAATAGGAAGATGGATCAATAAGAAGAATCAGCGATTTGAATAGTAATAACATATTTTTGCAATAATTGGTAGAATACTAACATTTCATCTTTATCGTTTAGGTTTTAGTTCAAGATTTATTACATCCATCTCCAGCTACCGAAGCTCAACAACATAAATTAAAGACTTTAGTTCAACAACCAAGATCCTTCTTCATGGATGTTAAATGTCAAGGATGTCTTAATATCACCACTGTTTTCAGTCATGCTCAAACTGCTGTCACCTGTGACTCTTGTTCAACTGTTTTATGTACTCCAACTGGTGGTAAAGCTAAATTGACCGAAGGTTGTTCATTCAGAAGAAAGTAAATTTGTTAGACTCCCCTTAAAAAATTAATTTATAAAAAAAGAGTAGTGTTTAATGAATTTATTAGAGATGAATATGGTGAATTATTGAAGAATATCAACATTGTGGAAATATAAAAAAAGAGAAAGAAAAAGTTTGGTATCATTATTATGTATAATAGGAATTTCGATCTTTCCTTGTCATTATCATTTTGGAAAGAAAGGAATTACAAACATTTTAAACAAGTTATAGTGAATTTTTATAAAAGCATTTTATATATATATAATTGTATATTAAATCTTTGTAAAGTTTATTATTAATAATATATTAAAAAACATTTAAATTTTGAAACAATGTAGTGACAAGAGAATTAGTAGTAATAGCTTGAATAATTACAAAAAGATGTTGTACATACAAATCACATAATGGGAAATATTATTAGCTGTAGTAATAGTATACAAAGTGAATTACAAAACAAAACCCAAACACATAAAAGATTTCAAATAAAAGGAATCAAAACTAAAGTTTACTCTTATTGAAATGTCTAACAACTTCATCGATAGCATTAGCAACTTTATCAACATTATTATCATTTAAACCAGCAACAGAAGCTCTACCACTGCTAACCATATAAATACCATGTTTACTTTGTAAACGTTCCACCATTTCTGGGGTTAATCCAGTAAAGGAAAACATACCAGTTTGATCAGTAATATGATTCCAAGTACCTGGAGTATTTAAGTTTTCCAATTTTGAACGTAAACTGTTTCTCATTTTGCTGATTCTTGAAGACATGGTGATCAAATCTTGACGCCATTGAGAATACAATTCTGGATCGTTCAAAATTGTAGCAACGATCTTGGAACCATAAGCTGGAGGATTGGAAATCTCCGAACGGATGATTTTATTTAATTGGGATTTAATAGCCTTGTTCAATTCAACATTCTCGGCAGACGTTGAAGTAGAAGCAATGACATGGATAGCACCAACTCTTTCACCATACATACCAACATTTTTAGCAAAAGACTGACAAATGATGATTGGAGAATCAGTGACCAATTTACCATCAATGGCTTTTCTGATTGGGTAAGCATCTTTTTCCAAATCACCACTAGCAAAACCTTGATAAGCAGAATCGAAAATAATCAAATGTTGGTTTTTATTCAAGGCAACCAATATTTCATTCCATTGTTCATGATTTGGATCTAAACCAGTTGGATTGTGAGCACAAGCATGCAATAAAAAGATGGAGTTCTTTGGAGCAGATTCAATGGTGTTCAAGAATCCTTTTAAGTCCAATGATTTGGTATCATTATTCCAGTATGGATAAGAATCAACTTTAAATCCGATGGTTTCGAAAATTTGTTTATGGTTGGCCCAAGTAGGTTGTGACAAGTAAATGGTGTGGTTACCATGGTAGAATTGCTTGATGAAGACACCCGATACATGTAAGGCACCAGTACCTGATAAACTTTGTTGAGAAACAACTTGGTTTTGGTTAATGGCAGAAGAGTTTTCCCCTAATATCACTTTAGCAGCACTATTAAGAAATGGTTCATATCCGGTGATGGATAAGTATTCGTGGTTGTAATCTGGAGAATTGATCAATTTGGCCTCGGCTTGTTTCACAGCTGGTAAGATCCATGGTTTACCGTTGTTGTCTCTATAAGCACCAATACCCAAATCGACCTTATCAGTTCTGGAATCGGCGTTGTAACGAGCTTTTAATCCGAATAATGGATCTGGTGGCAATTGTTTGATACCTGCGAATTGAGACATTGTATAGATATATAGATGTATATGTGAAGAAAGAGTGGTTGAATAAGTAGGAATAGGAAGTAGAAGTAAAAAGTGAAAAATATAGCAATCACAGTTTGTGGTAGGTTATATATGATTGTAGAAATCCCTCGGTGAGTAATTTTGAAAAAAGAAAGCAAAAAAAAAATAAGAACTTCTCGCATTAAAGGAACAACTGTCAGTTAGTAAAAGAAAAAATTTTTTACCATTGTGATATTTGCTCTTCGGCTTAATTGTCTTGTGGCATTTCTTTTTACATCTTAACTAACTTAACATACGCTGATTTTTCCGTTTTGGTTTGTAACTCCTTTCTGAAAGAGGGGAAAATCTGACACAACCAGCAAAGAGGTCAACATCGTTCCACCTGAACTAGTACCAAACTAAACTATACACTATACTAAACACCGAACTTACCTTCCTTTTGCTTTACAACAATCTCTAACACCAACCTTCAATACTAGTCTACTACTACCATACTCCTTCTCCACCACTTGTATGACAGCTGATACCACCATGCTGTGGCAGTACACCGCCTTACGGATTCCATTGGACCGACGTGGTAGAAAATTTTGTCGCGCCTGAGAGAAAAAGTATGGGAGCAAAAAAACAAGTCGTGTGAATTTTTTTTCTCTTTGCACTCCTTCCCCTTGGTGTGGATCTGGTGGGGGTGGGTTTGGCGGTTGGCATTTGGCATTTGGCTGGTTGGGCGATGAGACGTGGGGGAATGAGCGATATAAATTCCCGCATTATTCCGTACCGCATTTTACCTTCCTTTTTTGCCGTTTGGTTTTTTTTAAGGCGTAGAATGCCATGGCATCGGATTACATGACAAGTAGGTTGGGTGGAAAGCAACTAATAGTGCCGGCGCAACATGCACCGGTTATTAATCTTTACAACTAAAAACCCTATCTCCATTGGTATGACCGAAACTTCTCTTATCCCCTTCGCCTGTATCTACAAAAAGAACGATTGTCTTTTCTAAAAATGTGGGGATGGACTTAACCGTAGATTAAAGCCTAAGGCAGTTCATGTGTGCCTCCTAATACGGAAGTCCGAGACGCTATTCCTTATTCACGCAATCAGAAATCCCTCGATATCTTTGTGGTTAGTTTGTTCGCGATGTTTCTGTATCTCTCCATCGAAGCGGGAATGTTAACCACAATCTTAATACAACAAAAACCTTTCGCTTTGTGAAAACGCAATTGATATAGACGGTAATGGTAGGCGTTCATCCACTTCTTATTGTTCATACCCCTCATAATCTCGAAATAGCTCGGAGTATGCTAATTTTGTTCAAGTCTTCTCATACTTTAAAAAAAAAAATTTGTGTATGATTGACATTCGGAACGGTTTACCGTTTTCTCTCAAACACACCACTAAACTGCCTACCAGTATTCTTCCGAACTCTTTGTTGACATATACTTTATTTATGGATGTGTTCGGAAGGGGAGTAAAAATTGCTTTCAATCTATGGTGCTGTCTTACAGTAGAAGAAGAGTTTCTGACGAATTGCCAACTCAACTTTCAACACCAATGCTCGATATTCTGTTTCAGAAGGAGAGAGCCGTCGTCTAGGGGCTAAAGGTTACACTAAATCCTCTTTGTTCTACTCTTACTACTTTTATAGCCACGAATAACTAATACTTTCTCTCTTATTCTTACCAAATATCAAGTGCAACTAGTACGAACCTCTTAACACGCGCACAAAAAGACACGCTAACACATTCACATTCACATTCACATTTACTGACAACTCCCCAAGCCCATCGTGCATATTTAAATATAAAACAAAAACGCCACCTTCTCTTCAAACGAATTTTATTAACAAAATTAAGCAAATGCTCATCTCATCGGTGTTAAATTACAACTCTAGCCTACATACATAATTTTTTTTTTTGCTATTTCCGTGGAACACGATAATTCCATGGAGACGATTACAAATACATACATGTATTACTCATGTTATTAACAGATTGCAAACTGGTAATATCATTAGGAATTTAGAGCACCTGTCAAAATGATCAACGAACTAAAATTATGCCGCTTATACTTGATTATATCATTGTTACAGAAATTTTGCCATGCCTTCACATTGCTACCAAGTATAGAAGCACAGTTCAATCATCATCATCGTCATCATTCTTTTTTTCTTCATTACTCCTCATATTGTTGCCACTCGGTTATTTCTTCCTCTCAAACCAAGTATCAACTTGAAATTCATCAATTTGATATTCTAGTAGATGGCACGGCATGGTTAATCAATATTAGTCCAAGAAAAAAAAATGACCTCGAATGTCTTGGATACATATGTTGCCACAAAAACCTCCATTTCATTGACAAACCATTCTAGTTGCAAAAATGAGAATTTAGTCTCGAGTTTTCTCTTTTTTTTTTGAGTATTTTGTAGACATGTGGCGTTTCATGTGGGATTGCATTTAAAATTGTTATTCATGAATAGATAGAATTTGAGTTATTTCGCGATATGTTGCAAAATTTGCAGTTTTTTTTGTTTTTTTAGTCAGCTTAGTAAAAGCTCATAATCCGGATATATAAAAGCGTTGGTAACAACGATGCGAGCATTCACTGCATAATATTGCAGTCTTGCATTTGTCTAGATACGCAGTTGATCTTATTTTGAGGCAAATTATTGGTGCATAAATTGTGGCCGTACAAATACCAATACCAATGCCAATACAAACCACTTAACTTTTATTTTGTGACCAATAATCATAACCATCTTGGGGCCACAAACTACTACTATGCAAAGTTTTCTTAACATTATGTGTGGAACTGCAATTCGGAAAAAGCTTTTAGTGCGAGTGAGCATTTCCGAAACTATATAACCGTAGCTTGAGTTCTCCTATTACGAAAGAAGATAAAGTTTTATAATTTGGTATTTACAAAATAAAGACTTCTAGTTTCACCGCAACCAAAGGGTAAAATATTTTCATCATATCATTATCATATAGGTCTTCTTTTTGTTGTTTCTTCTGTTCTGTTCTGTTCTGTTCTGTTTTGTTCCTGATTAATACCACAATAGAAAAATGATCCGTCAAAATATGTCATTGCAAAAGAGTGCCCAAATTGACTCCACTTCATCACAAACCGCATCACAATTACTATCTCAAAAGATGGGTCAATCAGAAACCCCTACTCCAAGTTCAACGTCAATTTCCCCTTCAAATTCAACACCCACACCCACATCAACGCCTGTTCCACCTCAGCCATTTGATGAAACCAGGAATATACCTGTAAGAACAATCCCTGGTGGGGAAGAAAGATATAGTAAAAACGCAAGACTAGGGGTTGAAATCCCAATAGACCCAAAACAAGCAAAAGAGATGTTACAATTTGCTGAAGAGAGAAGAATGTCGTCGTCGGCATAATGGATATATAAGTAATAGCAGACATGATCGTCGTAGTAAAGTATTTGATATAGTTTAGGAAAGTAATATATATGTTTTGACAACATAAGAGGTTGGCAATAAACAGGTAGATATCACGAAATGATTCAACGTCTCCGTCCCTACCACCATCTCTGAGTAAGAACAGATACCATTGGTCAACAGTAGGTAGTTCAAACGGGGCAACGGGAATAATGAAAATCTCACCTGATTTAAATAGAAGAAAAAAAAAAATATAACCAAAACCTCGTAGTTGAAATTAAGTCGAATGATTGGTTGGTTACAGGTGAACAAGGTTCTTAACATTTCCAAAGGTTATCTTGTCGAACGATTCTTTAAGGTTACTTTTTTTTTGTTTTAGACCAAAGCAAGTCCATCGCACAATTCGCAACTCGCCACACGATGCGACCACTGAGGAAGCACAATCCACGCCAGACGCGTGTGAACAATTTTTTTTTTTTTTCTTTTCTTTGTTTCGTTTGAGAGTGCCACGAGAAATTTTTGCACGTCGCTATTGTTTGGTTCTACAATCTGAACGCAGCCCATCACTCACTACACGAACATTAAGCAATTAAGAAAAAAAAAAAAAAATTAGCAAATGAAAACGAATAACTCTACGAGTATATCATCGCTCTTCCTATGCAAAACAACACACCAAAAAGGGAAAATAGAGTACAAGTGCCTTCGTCATCACCCATACTCATACAATCTTCACCCGATAAACAACTACGCAACATGCAGCAACCCTCATTGACCCAGGAAAAAGAGCGGCAATTGGAAGCCAAGAGGGAAAAGATTCGCCAACACAAGGACTTCCCATTGATCAGAAAGAAATTCCATTACTTGACTGAAAGCGAGATATTCAAAGGATTTGTGAAAGGTAAAGGTAATGCCAGGGATATTACCCTATATTTGGAAGAAAATTTCAATAGGGAAGATTATTTGCAAAAAGAAAAGGAAGAAAAACAGAAACGGATTCAAGAACAAGAAGAACTTCGAAAGAAAAACCAGGCGTTGAAGTTTCAACAAAAGCTCAAACAGTCAGAACTTAGTAATGGCAATGGAGAAAAATCAGCAGAACGTTCAACACCATATGATGAAGAAGATGAGTCTCCTGTAAAGATAAAGGGAAGGGCAAGATCTAAAATTGCCAATGATCCGCAATCGTCTCCCACAAAAACCGAATCTACCAGAGTTAATGTCACTAAAAGTGCAAGTATAGTTGAAAAATTCAACAAAAGGAGACAACCAACTCTTGACAGTTTAGTATCTGGTCGATTAGAAAAATTGAATTCTGTGCCGAAGAAGAGAAAATTAACCCGATTTTCATCACTAGATCCAACTCCAGTACCTAGTTCAAAATCAAATTCAATTTCTCCAATTCCTGCTCCGGATTTGTCCCAATTTCGTTACAAGGATGACGAGTTACCAGAAGTTGTGACTTCGTTTGATCGTGAACAAGAAAGGCAAGAAGCATTGACATACGAAAAAGATGATCTTGAAATCCTTGAAGAAAGAATTGTTGAAAATAGCAAAAGAAATAGAAAGCTCAAGAATATTCCTAAAGATGTCATTGAAATCAGTGATGAGGATGAGGGGTTATTGGAAGATGACGGCGAAAGTGATTCTATGGAAGAAGAAGATGATGCAAACTTGTATGGAGGATATACTACTATTGATGGTAAAATCTTGGAATTTGTCAACAATGCATCATTACAAGATTTAACTGAAATTTGTTCTATTGAACCTAAAGTTGCTGAAGTTGTTATATCCCAAAGACCATTTCTTACTATTGATGCTATAGCAGAAAATAATTTCCCAGTACCTGGTGAAACCATCAATAATAGGAAAAGGAAAACAACCGGATTAAGAATAATTGAAAATACCGAAACGAATCTTAAGGGTTATAGAGCAATTGATTCCTTAATTAAAAAATGTTCCAGTTTGGGTGAAAAATTAACCGAGCGTATGAATGCCTGGGGTGTCACTGTTACTGGAGAAAGTGGGGAGTTAAACATGGTTGATCTTGATCCATTGGAAGACAATGAATTATTAAGCGAACTGCCAGAACAACAACAAGAAGACGTAGACGAAGATATTGTCATTGTTAAAAAGAGAGACACTGGATTGAAATATATTAAACATAAACCAGCACTTTTAGCCGATGATATCACATTGAACAATTATCAACAAGTTGGTATCAATTGGTTGAATCTTTTATATCACAATAAATTGTCCTGTATTTTAGCAGATGAGATGGGTCTTGGTAAAACATGTCAAGTGATTGCGTTTATGGCACATTTACAGGAAATTGAAGAACCTGGTCCTCATTTGGTAGTTGTGCCTTCATCAACCATTGAAAATTGGCTTCGTGAATTTCAAAAGTTTTGTCCATCGTTACGCGTTCGAGCATATTACGGATCAATGGCTGAACGTGAACAATTACGAGATGATTTACAAATGGATACATATGACGTTTTGGTAACCACATATACGTTAGCATGTAGTAGTGCTGCTGATGCGAAATTTTTGAAACACCAAAATTCAAATATTATTGTCTATGATGAAGGACATTTATTGAAAAATTCGGCATCTGATAGATATACCAAACTAATGAGATTGAAGGGGAAATTTAGATTAATATTAACTGGTACTCCTTTGCAAAATAATTTAAAAGAGTTGGTTTCGTTATTATCATTCATGTTGCCAGATTTGTTTAATGAAAAGAAGGAAGAATTGGCAAGCATATTCAAACAAAAGCCAAGATCAGTTTCTACTCGAAATGATAATGCATCTTCTACATCATCAAACAGTTACAATCCATTATTAGCCGAACAAGCAATCAAAAATGCTAGAACTATGATGACGCCATTTGTGTTGAGAAGAAGAAAAGATCAGGTTTTACAACATCTACCAGTCAAGACCCATGAGATTGTACATTGTGAAATGACCCCATCACAATCAATATTGTATCATAACTATTTAGATCGAGGAAGAAATCTCCGACAAGAGCAAGCAAGAAGGAAGAAATTAGGTGCTGCTGAAGCTGCCAAATTGGCCAAACTGGACCCAATTCCAAATACTGCACATGTGTTAATGGATCTACGTAAGGCTACATTACACCCATTGTTATTTAGAGGACATTATACCGATGATAAGTTGAAGGCCATGAGTAAAGCAATCATGAATGAACCGGAATATGCTGAAGCCAATCAGACCTATATATTTGAAGATATGCAAGTCATGTCGGATTTTGAATTGGATCGATTGTGTCATCAATTTCATAAGTCATTGATCAAATGGAAATTAGAAGAGGATCAATATTTCAACAGTGGGAAAATTGTTCAATTAAAGAAAATCTTAGCACAAATTATCTCCAAAGGTGAAAAAATTTTAATATTTTCATTATTCACTCAAGTATTGGATATTTTAGAAAAAGTGTTATCATTCCTTGATTACAAATTTGTTCGATTAGATGGTTCAACCAAGGTTGATGAACGTCAAGATACCATAGATATCTTCAATGATGATGCAACGATTCCGATATTTTTATTATCAACAAAGGCAGGAGGATTTGGTATTAATTTAGTTGCAGCCAATAATGTCATCATCTTCGATCAATCGTTCAACCCTCATGATGATAAACAAGCAGAAGATCGTGCACATAGAGTGGGGCAAACTAGAGAAGTCACCGTGTTCAAATTCATCACCGATAAAACTATTGAAAAAAATATGTTGCTTTTGGCAGAAAATAAATTGGCATTGGATGAAAAGATAAGTCTTGATGAAAATTCCGATCCTGAAAAATTAAACGAACATGATGCTTCGTTATTTGAAAAAATCCTTTACGAAGAAAGTGCATAATTATTTTTAGGTGGATTGTATGAATAAAGGTGTCTTTTGGTATAATTCATCTCACCAATGGATTAATGTAACAAGAGGTCAGAAAATTTATAGAATCAAATAGGAAATTTAAAAACTTACTTGTAATATTAAATATTAACTGCTTCTCATAAAAGCTTGTAAACGTAATTTCCAGAATCTCTCAGATCAAACACATACTCATCAGAAAATACGTACATTTTGACACCATTCTATGTTCTAAACTATAAGAATAATCTCTGCTTCTGTATATTCTTGTTATTTTTGCAGCCAGAATTTACTGTCAGGTTATGTTATGAAGCGTGAGGTTGTACTATTTTTGGCATATTAAAATAACAAACCATGGAATGTACTCATAAATGAAATAATATCTCTGGAACAGAGTGGTTATATGTCTTGAACAGTTCGTTGTGTGGGCTATTAGTCCTATGTATGTGCATTACATATGAGATGAGGTTTTCTAGCATGAATGTGTGATACCTGTATTACACAAAATCATAATTTCTACGCGGATAAATGTCGTGTTTCCATGGTGATGAGTTATTTCCGGAGATTTTCAACACTATAAAATTCGCCACGACGTAGGTGAATAAATGAGTTCTATGAAATCTCCCCACGGTATGTATGGGCAAAAAAGTTCCTTTGGTGAGTCTATTACAACTTATAACTTGTATCTATATGTTACTGGTCAGTAACATAGATGCAAGCATTCGAGAGTTAGAGCTTTGAGCAAAGCAGTCCCTGTATTCTTCTATTACTTTGTCAATTAGTAGAAGTCTGCTCAATTTTGTACCATGTTCTAGTAATGCTTGGGAGACAATTTCATTTCAAGTTTGTGTTGGTCATTTGCCATTTATTTTTTTTTTTACATTTTGTCATTTTGGTATTCCGCGATCTGTTGGAAGTTACTTCTCACATATGGCACGTGACACCCAGGATCATAGTACCACAAGAAACAGAAGACTTTCTTGGAAGTCAAACAACAGTAGAAAATGGCCCGCCTATATTAAGTTCCTTCCTCAAGATGTAATATTATAGAATCACTTCTAAAAATATAGATCTTGGTAAAAATCGAGTTTTCATCCTCTACGAAACAAGCAACTCCTCTTCTGTGGTTCTCCATTAGGAAGTTGAATTGGGTCATAAACAAATGGAAAAAGAAAAAAAAATTGTATATTTTTCTCTTACGATATTTTAACACAAATAACTCAGTTTAATCAGATCGCTTCTCCAGCAGAACGACCATTGTCAATTATACGTTTATGCAATAAGAGTAATACGATCATCAAGTACTATTACAATTATTGCTTGTGTTGTTCTATTTATTGTTATCATTTTTATTTTCCAGACATCGAGAAACACACTCGACAGGGGCTACCCAACAACAGCACTTTTTTTTTTGTCTAATTTATTTCTTATTCCTAGCTTTAAGTTCGATTCTTCAGCACACATTTCCACTAATAATTTGTTGCAGCTATGAGCTATTCCGTTGATGAAGTGCCACCGGATGTTATCACTCCCCACGATAACAAAACTCCAAGAGACGAACCCTTGAAACATTTGGACACCGTCATCGCATTATACGACTTCCCAGGGACACAACCGTCACATTTGCCTTTGAATTTGGGAGATACTGTTTATGTCTTGTCAAAATCAGCCACTGGATGGTGGGATGGAGTGGTCATGGCATATAGTGGCGAGCTACAACGAGGCTGGTTTCCTCATAACTATGTGCGGTCTGTTAATTACGTTCAGCCTGTGTTGAATAAATTGAAAGACAACAGGGAGCTTGATTCTATAACTGCTGCCAACACTGCAGCAAATATTGTGATGCCTTCCCTAACTAATTTGATCCAAAGAAGTTTACAGGACTCAGAACGAAATAGTCCCCTCAACTCAACAAGAAAGAACTCAGTTGTAAGTTTTGCTAGTTCTGAGACTAGTATGCCAAGCGACTCGAAATTAAATCAACACCAACATCAACATCAGCATCAAACACAACTGCAACCACTAGAGCAACTGCAACAATTGAACTTGAATTTGAATCCCGAAGCAGATCATCGCTTTCTGACAGCGACTGGAGAGGACGTAGATGTGGATCTGGAAGCACCAACCCAACACCCTTCATTCTCACATACCTTGACTGGATTTGAAAGTGGTGATGATGAAATCACTCCACTAGAAATAGAGGAAGCGGAGAAATTAGTGAATGAGTACAAACAGAAACATCATAAAACTGTCACCTGGATTCCAAGAAATACAAGCAAGGGGGATATCGTATTCTACTGCGAACAATTAAACGTTTATTGTGAATCGTTACCTTTGATCAACTTTGATGCAGAGTCAAGTCTGCCTAATTTGGAGTATCCTAAACCTGATGCCATAATGGATTCGAATGTGGTGCAAGTACAAGGCTCACGATCGATGGAAAACATATTAGGACCTCGTGAGGAATCAACTGCTGGCTCATTTGATCCTCTTAAACGTGATTCAAATGTCTCTGTTAATACGCAAAGCTCAAGCTCGTCATATCACCGATTCAACCGTCCTTTTTTCGCTACTGATGATTTATTCTACAAGCATACGTCCGATGTCAGTAGTTGGACTAAGCTTAGAGAGGACTGTAACTACATTTTGGATTTGATGTTGAAAGCTTTGAAAGATCAAAACAGACAATTGTTTAGCACCCATTTTTCCCGCTTGAACAAATTGGTTGTGCTCATCTATGGTGCCGCAAGGTTGAATCAAGAGGATTATGTCGAAACAAAATACGAAGCGTCAGCAAAGAGAAAATTAAAGAGAATCTGTGCATCGTTTGCGCAGATCTATATTAACGGTATCTTGCATTTGAGTGTCCTACATTATGCGTTAGAGGGTTTCAATGGAGGTGCAGAATTCTTTGGGTACGATATGTCCAGATTGAATAAGTCTAATCCAAACAGTACCTTCCAATCTCCTGCATCGTCATTGTCAACTATTCGCCAAGGTTCAGACGATAGTTTTCGAATGAACCACAAGTTGAGTGTGGCTGCTGGTAATAGGAAGGATCTGGGAGATGAAACAAATTACATGTCACAGTTAAATTATGAAATTGAAAACTTGCGCACAAACATGAACTCACTTGTGAAGATTTTCCTCAAACTTAGTCGTGATAAAAAAATCAGGAATACCGATTACGACTCGTCGGATGCTTCCGAAGACGAAGGTGAAGATAGGTACGATGTTTTGCCGCAGGCTTACCCTAGATTTTTGATGGAAGAGTTTAATGGGGGGAACTGGTGTAACCCATTTTTCTCAACAAAGAATTCTGTTTTAAATGTGAGTGGTGACGATTTGAAAAATAGGTATCATACAAAAATAATAATTGACCATTCCGCATATGAATCAGTTTTCCAGTATCTGGAGAAAATGATTGAATTAAGTGAAAACACTTTGGAATTCCTTGATCCTGCTGTTCAAAAAGCGTATTATTATAATGAAAGTTTACGGTATGACAGAAACACGCAAATTCTTAGATTGATCTATAAATACCTTTATAATGCCAGTTCTATGATTGACGTGATTGAATCGTTTGATTTCACTGTGTTTTGTTCTGTTAAGAAATATTCTGGCCATGACGTTGACGACAATGATAGCAATGATGCTGACCCCGGACTTGGTGATGATGTGAACAATGACATTGCCAAAGAGTTTGTCGATGCCGATGATGATACGGGAGGTCCAGCAACACCTCGAAAACGTGCGGGATCCAATTTGACATTTGACTATCCGGTTGTTTTAGAGTTTTTCCAGTTAAAGCAAGAGCTCCATGATTTGATTTCCAAAATTATCATGTCCACTCAATCCTTGACGTTGGAAGATCCGGAGGTGTTCAGGGGCTTGAAAGATGAAGATCCTTTGTTCTACAACAGGGACGTACTTCGTATTCCAAAGGAAAAAGCGTCGTTGTTGCTATCTAATGTTTTGATGGAACAAGTTAACAATCGCAAGAGGAATGCAATTTCGCTTAACCCGGACACTTTGCTATCCGATTATTTGAATGAGGGCATGCAAGCATGTCACTCTGTGTTGGGAATAACGCAACAATTGATTGAAGAACGAGAAACGATTATCAATTATGCCACAAGAGTCATGCAGGATAATTTCGACGTTGAATTGCTTCTTGTTGAAAGAAACAATACATCATCGTCTGAGAAAACCGATGACCATTCATATTACATCGGTGGCCACAAGAAATCAAACGATGTTCCGTGGTATTTGGAAGGTGATGACGAATACGAATTATTGTTGGATGTCAAAGGTGCCATCAAGGGAGGTACAAAAGAAGCGTTGGTGTCCCATTTAACTCACCACCTTATGTTTGATAGTACGTTTAATTCTGTATTCTTGTTGACTTTTGCCTCAATGATGTCACTTGGTGAGTTGATTAGCTTGTTGATTGCTCGTTTTAATCTTGATGCACCAGATGGACTAAGCTATGAAGAATATAACAATTGGATCTCAAAAAAGCAGAATCCGATTCGTTTGAGGGTCATGAATATTATGAAATTATTAGTCGAGAAACATTGGTCTCAGTCGTATTACAACGAAGGTATATTACGCAAATGGTTGGCGTTTACAGAAACCAGTCAAGTACAGACGTATTCAGTTGGGAAAATGTTGGCTATTGATTTAAAAAAGCTTTTAAATGGAGAAATCATCTATTTTGAAAGGGACCCAGTGGTGCCAAATACCAAACCACCTGCTCCTTTGACGAGGGTCTCCTCATTGCTGAAGAAAATCAGGTTGTTGGATATTGATTATGTTGAGTTGGCTCGTCAGTTGACATTGCGGGAATTCAAATTGTACTGCAAGATCACTAAGTTTGCTTGTTTGGCAAAGGTGTGGGGCAAAAAATCTGGGCTCAACGAAAGTATTGATAGTATAACTCAGTTCATCAAGGCTTCCAATCAATTGACCAACTTTGTCGGGTATATGATATTGAGAAAAGCTGAAACCAAAAAGAGAGTGCAAATCATTCGATATTTCATTCAAGTTGCTGACAAATGTCGTCAGTACAATAACTTTTCATCGATGACTGCGATTATTTCAGCGTTGTATTCATCGCCAATTCATCGTTTGAAAAAGACGTGGGAGTATATGAACGCTGATTCTCTATCACATTTGAAGAACATGAATAAATTGATGAACTCGTCACGTAATTTCAATGAGTATCGTGACGTTTTGAAGTTCATTGGATCCGAGCCCTGTGTGCCATTTTTTGGTGTCTATTTATCTGACTTGACGTTTGTTTTCCATGGCAACCCTGATTATTTGTACAATAGAACAAGACAAGTTAATTTTGCCAAACGTACAAAGACGTCGGAAATCGTCACCGGAATCGACCGATTCAAGACAACGGGTTACAATTTCCAAGAAGTCACGGAGATCCAAAAATTCCTCGACATGTGGTTTGAGAAATGTCCCACAATAGAAGAGCAATACCAATTATCTTTGAACTTGGAACCAAGACAGCAATCTGGTGGCACTACCACCACTAATTTCAAAAGTTCAAAACCATTTTCGTTAAGATAAATATAGTTTAGTAGATTGATTTTCATAGCTAAGACTATGTAATACATGTTCAGTAGTTTCCCATTGTCCTTTATAGTTCTTGTAAAATATGATGCTCATGCTGCTCACTGTTATAAGTGTGAATGCTAGATATCACAAACCCACATTGGTTTCTTCGCCTTCCAAAACATCCGGCTTTGTTTTCAGTTCTACTTTACACAAACTATCATACTTAAATCATTGATATTTATATTCGTTGAAACTAACTAAACGTGTGCCTTGTCAATTGGCATAAAGAACTAAAAAAGAGTAATATGGAAACTAAAAATACAGTATAAAACAAAGCAAAAAAAAAACCTTTGACGTCTAGTTAGAAGCAGATGAATATTTGGTGACAGCTCTAGTACCTTCGGAGACGGCATGTTTGGCCAATTCACCAGGTAAGATCAACCTGACAGCAGTTTGGATTTCTCTTGCGGAAATGGTTGATTTCTTGTTGTAAGCAGCTAATTTAGAAGCTTCGGAGGCAATTCTTTCAAAGATATCGTTGACAAATGAGTTCATGATAGACATAGCCTTTTGGGAAATACCAGTGTCTGGGTGGGTTTGTTTCAAAACTTTGTAGATGTATGAGGAGTAAGTTTCTTTTCTGGCCTTGGTTCTCTTTTTACCACCTTCAGTAGAAGCGGTCTTTTTGGCAGCTGGTTTCTTTTCAGCTGGAGCTTTGGAGGCTGGTTTCTTTTCTGCTTTTGGGGCCATTATGAATTTATTTGTTGTTAACGTTAGATTTGGAAATGAAAAAAAAAAAGTGAAACAAGAGTGGGAATTAAAGAAATTGTATGTTACTAATCGATCCTTTTTATATTTTGAACTATTCCTCAACCAGATCACACAGATCCACCTAAAAAAAAAAAAATTAGGTCGTGCACTCATGGTGAGAAATCGCGTTCTCCTTTCTCTTTATCTTTCTCTCTCTCTTTCTCTCTCTCCTACTTTCTCTCTCTTCTTTTCTCTCTCTCTCTTCCTCTCTTTTTTCTCTTCTCACTCTCTCTCCCAACGTAAATCTGAGAACGCAGGAGATTTTTTTTCTGTACTAACTAACAATGGCACACACACTTCTGCCGATTTAAATACACACCAAATTGTCCCTTTATTTAAAGATATCAAATAATTGATTTTCTGTCACTTTTTGATTCTTACTCTTCTATACAAATCAATCAAATCAAATCAAATTAAATAACAATGTCAGGTGGTAAAGGAAAAGCCGGTTCTTCAGAAAAAGCCTCAACTTCTAGATCAGCCAAAGCTGGTTTAACCTTCCCAGTCGGTAGAGTTCACAGATTATTAAGAAAAGGTAACTACGCACAAAGAATTGGTTCTGGTGCTCCAGTCTACTTGACTTCCGTTTTGGAATATTTGGCTGCCGAAATTTTGGAATTGGCTGGTAACGCCGCTAGAGACAACAAGAAATCCAGAATCATCCCAAGACATTTACAATTGGCCATCAGAAATGATGAAGAATTGAACAAATTGTTGGGTGATGTCACTATTGCACAAGGTGGTGTCTTGCCAAACATTCACCAAAACTTGTTACCAAAGAAATCAGGTAAAGGTGCCAAACCTTCCCAAGAATTGTAAACGGGTGAAGGGATAACTTAAGGTTGTATTCAGTTCTAATTTCTGTATTTTAGTTTGTGTTTATATATATTTTTTTTTTTACAGTTCAAATACATATTGTTTTTCAAGTGTGATTCTAGGCGTATGTAATTTATGGCAACATATTTGCTGTTATGTCCAACTGTGATAAGACAAGCGTTGATGGGATTCCACAAGCTAAGTAATATTATTTATCACAGTCACATTGTCGTAAAATTGATCTCCTCCTCTTTCTCCCCCCTCATATATCACAATGTCGCAGTTCGCGATAGTTACACAACAAGAAAAATAAGCACCACTTTTTTTTTAATATTTGCCAAAACGAAAATGATTTCCACATTGCCTCCCAAAGTTAAGAGATGGAAAGTTGGCTTGATATCGGGTGCGGTCATAATTTGTGCAAGTTTCCTTGTGCTTCGAACGTTCCCGCATATTTTTGATAAGCAAGACGATGATGACGAAAACGAAGTTACGGAACGATCAGGTGACGTAGGAGACGAAGGCAACAACTCCAATCAACCAGTTGAGCTACTTAATTCAGACGATACTCATGAGCGAAAGTGATCAGTTTGGATATACTTCCTTTATGTAATTCTACAATAAATGACATGTTTTTTGCTTTTCTTGAATGTATGTCAGACTTCTTCTGCATCAACAGACGAAACGTAGTAACTTTTTTCTTTTTTCACACCATCTTAATACCAATTTCAAATGAATATTCTGATAAATATAAAACTACTGTATTGCACAATGTGATATTCTCTAAAAAAAAAAAAACAATACAATGAGTACTCTATACAATAAGTCTAGTCTATTTGGTCTACATATTCACTGTCTTGTTCCAGTCTCTCAAGCCCTGAATAAAAATCCTTCTAGTCAAGCCCACCGATTCGTCGGGAACGTGTATGTAATGGCAGGAAATTGATGCCACATCTCTATTTCTTAATTCATCATCAAACAAGACAAATTGCCCAGCGGCCAACTCTTTCTGTAGTCTCAACTGTTTAGCTGCAGCCTTGATATGACGCGTTTTAGAGCCACATCCCCATTGTAGAGTATCAAAGTACTCGATCGCTGGCTGGTCCCTTATATGCAACATTTTGAGGATCTTCTTTGCAACACCAGGCGTTTCTGTTCTACTTGCCCCAATAATACGAACATTATTTTCTACCAATTCTAAGATTATCGACTCAACATCGTTGTAGAAGGCTAGTCTGAATCCAACACTATCCACAATTTCAGTGGTGGAAACGGACGTCAAAGGAGACGTGATATGAGTATCACACCAACAGGGCCATAGTGTGTAGTCCAAGTCGAACACAACGGCTTTCGGATATTTTGCAAGGACCATAGAATCAAATCAATGAGTAATATCGAGTAGTAAACGGAAAACGCAGAGGAAAAAAATAAAAAAAAAATAAAAAAAAAATGAGTCGGAAAAAAAAAAGGTTCTCGATTTGCTTGGATGTCGTAAGCACATGTTCCTGGGAAGACGACATTTTTTCAGTTTGGAAAATTAAGGGGAGTTAAAGAGTGCGAGTGCGGAATAAAAAGAGCTTATGATAACGAATCGATAGCGTAGGGATTTTGTGTGTGCGGAGAGAGAGCAACCACAGAATAGAAAATGCGTGATAAAAGAGAAAAAGATTAGGGAAAAAATAACTATGACACTTTGTCACACACCACCCTTACTTCCTTGCCATATAGAGTGAAACAGGTAAAGAAAAAAAAATTGCCACTGACCTAATTCCACACTACAATATCCCTTTTTTTTTATTCGATTTAGTCAACTCATCTGATTTACTCTTCTTGTTTAACATTCGTCAAATACACTAGCTCAATTCCACAACCATGTGTCCCCAACATCAATCTAAACAGATCACCATTAAAGTTGCAATCAGCAAAGCGAACGCTCCGAACTCACCCCCCGTTGAGAAGACGGTTTATGCCAGAAGGGAAAACTTCACCAAGATCAGAACCAAACCTGCTTTAACTGAGTACTTAAGCAAAGAGTTGCCTTCCTATTTGTCCAGCAATGACAACTACTTGAGTTACACTCGTAAATCAAAGAAACACAAGGATTTCATATCGTTAGTTTCAGAAGATGACTTCAAATCGCTTGCAAGAAGCTTGAAAGTGAAAAATCACGTCAAGTTGAACGTTGTTGATTCGTCACCAGTAACCAGTTGTACCAGTGATTCATTCAAGAAGAGAAAGTCAACCTCAATTGATTTCGGTGCTTTGGGTGATGCTTTAATTGAAGTTGCGTGTGAGCATTTCAAGGAGATGTTCAATGATTTGTCCAACGGCGGATCGTTGAAGACGGGACCTTCCTCAGACGATATTGAAAAACAAGAGTCCACAAACACGTCCACAACAAACGAAGAGTTGTTGCCGGTTCATACAAACATTTGTTGTGACGTTTGCCATCCTCATGATTTTGTTTCCCTCAGAGGAATTAGATACCAATGTTTAGTTTGTCCAAACTTTGATTTATGTTCGGCATGTGAAGCCAGACAACATGAGGAGAAGTCAAGCTTTGGACGGCACTCGTATTTACATGCCATGGCCAAAATCGCCTATCCTACCTCTTCATTTTTGAGAAACAGACCTTGTGGCGCCAGAGTCCATCAATCGAACGACATTATTTATGATATCCCATTGGAAAATTGCAACATTGAAATGAAGAATAAATTGGAAGAATTGTTGAAGCTGAAAGGTTTTGAAGGATTTATCAAAGACGTTGATCGTTATATTCGTGATTCGGAAAAGTATCAAAAGTTACTCTCCATGTTAGAGTTCGAAGACGACGACGAGGACATTCAGTTTTTAGTCTTGATGAGCATCCTTGAGCATTCTGTTAATGAAAGCAAAAAAGAAGAGAACTTTGAATCACCCGAGGCATCATCAAATTCAGATACAGCAGAAGTTGATGTCGAAAACGATTCAATGACCGACGAGGGTCCATTTGAAGGTGAGGTCATAATCAGACCCAAGAAGTTCAGGGAAGGTTCAAGAATCATATCTTTGCAATTAACAAATAACACCAACCAAACCATAAAAGGGGGAGACTTGAAGTTTGAATTCTTTAACTCGAACCAGACTGAATCGGTCGTGGTTAGGAATGCAAGTCCTATCAAGCCTGGTAGAATCAGATATTATAATTTGGGCAAACTTGCTGAAGATTTTGAAAGAATAAATGGCATGAAATTGAAAGTTACTAGTGGACAAGCAGTTTTTGTGGGTGACTATAACGACGATACTGATTGCATTTTGAGAAGCGAAACGAACGGCGCAGAAAAGGATCTGGAGGCTCCGGAAGTTGAGTACACGGGAGAAACTTCTGCAACAGAGTCTATTGGTGAAGACGACAACGTTTCCACTCACAGTGCAGCCACTGATGATAACGGTTCTTATGGCTCCACGCATTCAATGGTTTTGCCATCTCTTCCAAAGGAGAGCACAATATTGGCTTCTTCAGAGTACTATGATGCTCCTGATGATGCAAAGAAAAACTCCGCAATGGAAGACGAAGATTACGACGTCATCAGTGGAGCTGATGAAGAAGACGTTGCGTCCGACTTTGAAATTTTATCTTCGGTGAGTTCGAACGATCAGCCAGAGGCTTAGGATTTCTGACCTGGTTATCTACTTTTGTTGTTGAAGTTTATACTTTTTTCTTTTTGGGATTTTTTTTTTATTATTTAGTTTTATAAGTTCTTGTTTTTCTACATGCTTACGTAGTATTCGATGGAAGTTTCCGCGATCGTATATAAATTTGATTGTAGATATCTAAACACTTTCCTTCTGAACAACAGAGGATTTTTCACTAACTGCTGCCAAGTGGCCTTCCGTTGTATTTGGATCGTCTCCAAACACTATGGCAACTTCTTCTAACGTGTATCCAGACGTTTCAACATAGAAGAAGTAGATGACAACCACTTCCACACCAAGAATACAGCAGTAGACAATATAGTATTTCCACTGAATTGCATCCATAGCCACAGGGTTGACAAAACCATTGTAAATAAGAAACAAATTAATGGCAGCCTGCAAAATATTTAATCCCTTGGCACGGTGTGAATATGGCAACACTTCCGAAAGATAAAGGAATGGTAGGATGTTTGCACCAGCATTATAGGCTAAATAGAACAAGAATATGAACGCCAAGACAGCATTTGCCAATTGCGTATCAGTATAGTTAGTCAAGGCAAATCTGGCAGAAAGAGCCGTCCAGATCACGTAACACACCAACATCCCAATAGACGAGGCCAAAAACAAGGTTCTTCTCTTAAAGAATCTCACCAATAATGTAAGAATCCACGAAACACCCATATTATAGATCATCAACCCACCGTTAATTTTCAATTGACTGGTGGCTGCAGTAATCCCAATTGTATCCAACACCTTGTTCAAATAGTAGGAAACCAAACCATTCCCGGATAACTGCATGAAGAATGCTGTAAACACAACCAAGAAGAGTCTCTTTCTGTAGGTTGGGAATGTCAAGAAATCAGTATATTTGGAATTTGAGTAAACTTTTTCCATTTCCAAAGCTGCCGAAATCTCTCTGACTTCAAACTCCACTAAATTTGTTGCCTTTTCAGAATAATCATCTCCGGTATGATACTTTCTCAATATGTCACGTGCCTTGTCAATTTTGCCTTTTGAAATTAAGTATCTGGGAGACTCTGGAACCCAATAAAATCCAAGAATCTGAACCAATGGCAAGAAGCCTTGCAAATACGATGGGATCTTCCATGCATAATTGTTGTGGAGTCCATGTGAGCCATAAGTTACCCAAGCAGCAATTGTAGCACCTAAATACCAAAAGGTATTATAAAAGGATGTGCAAGTATCTCTGTATTTGGGATAGGACAACTCAGAAATCAAACATGGAGAGGCAACACTCGTGAACCCAGTTCCTACCCCAATTACCATTCTGGAAACAAGGAAGAAAGCATAATTTGTAGACGCACCTTGCAAAACAGACCCAATGATGGAAAGACCCAGTCCTAAGAAAACTGTAGGTTTTCTTCCATAACGATCACAGAACCATGAAGCAAAGATGGCACAGATAAAACCACCAAAAACGACACCATTAGATAAGGCTCCCAATACAGCACCAGTTGGATGACCCATTTTCTCACCCCAGCTGTCAATAATTTGTAACCCATTTAACATACTACCATCATAACCAGAACTAGTTGAACTAAGTGTATTCAAAAAAACATACCAGTGCAATACATTCAAGAACCCATATTTGTAGAATGGTTTATCCAAATACAAGTAGTCGTCAATTGATTCCTCTCCTAAGATATTATCCTGAACGACAGCGTCTTGAGATGGAGTAGTGCTTGCATTTTCAATGTGGTCTACAGCACCACCTTTTTTATTGTAGTCTGACATTATGTAGCTATAAATATGCCTTGCCAAAGATGAATTTCTAAAACGAAACCAAATTTGATACAGGAAATTCTTTCCAATTTATACACAGGCATGATGTCCATTTCAAAATAAAAATGAAACCTAAAACCAAAGGAAAAGCAAATGGAGAGGATTTTCTTCGCAACTAACAACATTCAATGGTATGTTTCCAGTATACAAAGTTATTGAAAGTGGGGATGGATCCACAACTGATTACTAGTTTTGAATTAAGGTTTTCTTAGTCTATTTATTATTAGAAGCTCATAACTTTCAGTACTCAAAATCTACTAGTTGTATTTTCTGAATAGGTTTGCCCTGGGTCAAACCTGCCGCATACCAGCAAACATATTCTTCTAACTAGACCACCTGGGAACATAAGTTATCTACAATTCGTGGGCTGTAAAGAAAGAGACGAAATTGCCTGGAATACGAAGGGATCAAACGGGAAAACAGCCTATCAAAATAACATAAATAATACTTGTTTTTGTGACCACTCCGTTTTTGCTGACGAAATTTTTCTTGTCATTCAAATTTTCCGGCTGGATAAACTTAGTTCCAACACTAACCAAGTGGAGTAAACCAAAAGGTTACGTGCAATGCTATACAAGGCGGGGATTGAAGAACCAACTAAATTCTCTAAGCCAAGCCTTTCAACAGAAACGTACCCAAATATAATATATCTCGGAAAATATGGATGAAACTCTTTATTGTTGTTATCACCGCAAAAGTCAATGTAACACCTCCCTCCACTACAGATGATTAGTGTCACAATGGCGGTCGGAAAAAAAAATATCAATCAGATCTTAATAAATGCGCTTACCCCAGGTTTTCGTTACGAGCCAACCCCACGCGGCCAAGATATTTTTTTGGAAATTCTGCGCGGCAAGCAGTACTTTTTCCATTCGGAAATGCGGAATGAACTAAATCCGCTCAACTAACTTCTCGAGAATGTCTTGGTTTAAACAACCAAAGAACCAATCACCCAATCAAATCTGAGCTGTGGGCTAAGAGATACAGTTATTCCTCCCTTGGTTACACATATTAACACGATCATGCAAAACCTATGATAACCGGAAATGAACCTTTTTCTTTTCCGTTCCCCTCTCACCCAACGTCGTATCTGATTAATATTACTGATAACAATTCGGGATATTTGGTTCCACAAAATTCAATCTATGTTTTCGACTTGTAATGTGATATTTTGATTAAACAAGAAAATCATACACGAGATGATCTTTTACTAGAAAGTTATTAAAACTTTCGACACTGTAACATTGAAACCAAAACTTAATCTTCCCAAATAACTCT
Source organism: Candida frijolesensis (assembly GCA_030557105.1). Taxonomy (NCBI): domain Eukaryota; kingdom Fungi; phylum Ascomycota; class Pichiomycetes; order Serinales; family Debaryomycetaceae; genus Candida; species Candida frijolesensis. The sequence continues at coordinate 5,060 of JAKTVH010000105.1, read as the reverse complement.
TTACTGGATTGTGCTGTTTGTTACAATTATGCCACACAACAATTTCAATTCCTCTTTGTGTCATTAGCGAGTGTAGGGAGCTTATATATATATATCATTCTTGTGGTTGTTTCTAAAATTATTTCGACAGGGACTATTCATTCAGCTCAAAGTTAAGTTTCTACTTGAAATACACAAACGTAGATTAGGATATCGTAAAATTCATTTCACTGTTTGTGAATCTTAGACTCCTTATACTACGAAAGTAATTACGAGAATTTCAATTTCTATCCATTTGCCGTCTACTCCGCAATTATCACGCCACCAGACCCTAACAACAATATTTCCGAATAAATAAACTTACATTCCATTGTATTTGAATATACAACAAATCCGAACGAGGGAATAGAATCATCTAATTGGAACCTTTGAACTATTGGAGGGACAGTTGTTTAGGAAAAACTCTCAAAAATAAAGAGTAAACAGACAACTTCGGTAGAGGAGATATGAATTTAAGCAAAGTAATATTACTATATATTGATGACACTGAAACATTGTACAACACAATTTTCTACCGAATGCTGTTTAACTATAAAATTCATAGGTAGAATACATTAAGATTTCTCTTATTTTAATAGAATCTTACCAAACCTACGGCCAGGTGGTCAACTAATTAATGATTTCCTAAACAGTTGCACAACATTCAATGTTTGCCCTATTTAAATCACTTCTTCAACTACTATAATAAAGACATAGTTGATTTTAACAATCACAAACTTCGTCACACAGAAATTTCGATCTAGTCTAGCAACTAATATCATACGTTCGACAAAGGATTTCACAAAACTTGTCATTACAAATCTATGCCCCCTAATTCTACCCACAATTGATGGATCGGTTTGGTCAATGGTTCTGATACTTTTATGAGACATTTCCAAACCAGTGTTGTGGTTAATAGTTATGAAGACGCCATCGTTCACTTGCTGCTTAGTGCTGCAATTCATTCCGTTTTAAACCCACCGTGCAATTATGGCATTGTTGGTGAGTCGAGAATTGCGAACTATGATTATTTCGCCTGGCTGCTTGACTGAAAGTCCTCCTTTCATGCAACTTCATTGCCTACCCTCGGTGTGATCCAACCATTTAAAACGAATCATAGGAGCATCTCGACAAACTGCTAGTTGGAAAATAATTTCTTCCCAGAAACGCCTGAAATTGATCTCCGAACCCACTTATTCACGTGCAACTGGCTTTGTGTCATTTTTAACTAAGGATTTCTTTTGGTATGCCCCTAGTAATAATGTTTGTTATGCCAGAATACCCATTTTGATATGCTCGGAGAAATTTTGTTTGGTATGATTATGCAGTCCTATTGATATGTCCAGATCTGTGTTTTTTGATATGTTAGGGGGCCTTGTAGATATACTCGGAGATTGCGATTAGCTTTTGGTCCTGCTTCATCACCATCGTCATGCCAGGATTTTGTGGTCCGAATTGTAGTCATGGCAGAACCGAAAGGGTTCAATTCAAACACCATCAAAACAAAGTTCGGCAAGAAATGGGCGTTTAGAATAAACAGACCAACACCTAACAGACTGGACAAAAACTCAGTTACTGTTTGATAATAGCACTGGCAAAGATATAGGTGTTGTCTTGAATTGGTATCACTTAGAGAGCAATTACATGACCAGTGGGAACTCAAAATTGAAATTGCACCGTTAATAGCTTAACTCTGTTGACAAAAACTCTCCTAATGCAAGAGACGCTGGACTACGTTGGCATAATAAGTTCAACGTAATCCGTAACTTTCAAGCCGCCTCGAACGGATGAACCACTGGGAAAATGCTAAACTCAATTCCTCTCTGGATGCTAATTGACTATGATGTTCCTATGAGGCAATAAACTAGAATATGGGCCACCCCAAAAGTTGATTGTTTTCGGAAGTAAGAGTAGATTAACTCATTATTTGCTCCTTCACTTCGCCCTATTTGCCTTGCACTAACTTGAAAATAAATCCTTATCGTTCACGCTCGCCTTGCTTTCGCTCAAAGCGACAATCTGTTGATTGCGTCAATTATCAAATTGGTATTTCCCTCTGGAGTTTAGTTATATCCAATTTTGCATATGATCATGTCCCACGTGACAACATAACTCGAAATGAAACATAACTAAAAGAACTTCAACTTATAGAATAACAAAAAAATAAGCCGTTATGGCATATCAAAAAACGGAGCATATCAAATAGAAGCCATACCAAATAGAAGGCATAACAAATAGAAGGAACAATGGAAATGCGTCACAACGGAAATAAGTAAGGATGGAAAAAGACACATCGGAGAAAAGCTACGGCGGAGGAATGTTACGGGAGACAAGTGTTGCGGCCGAAATAACATGCTGCGAAAAAATTTGTCACGATAAAATTTGTCGGAATAAAAAAAATAACTATATATATAACATAGCATATGTCACACATAAAACCAATAATAAAAAGAATGACGACGGAATTATTCAAGAGTGTAAAGTGGGTGATATTTATAAGTAACGCAAAACAATACATGGTAAGCTGAAGTAAATTTCCAGTAAAAATAAACAGTTTAAAGCGTGATACAACAAAATCCTATGACGTGATCTTCTATTAATAGAATACGCAAGATTCAAGGAATGTAAGAAAAAGAAAAAAACCATTAGACGTGTATTGGCCAGTCCTGATTTGGGCACAAAATGACTGAGAGAACGATGCAAGTTCGGCTATTTAATCTCTTTTCAAATGGATGGGAAGGCCGTCCATATCAACAATTGCAAGAATGCGCATTGGAACCTACTGCTATTATTTTTCTGTTATGGCGTCGGCATTGTTGATTTATTTGTTTGTATTGCTCTGTATGGATTGTAATCAACTAAGCTGCATGGCATCATAACAATTAAATTGTGTGTTGCAGGAATCCACTGTTCCACAAATGAAGTTGTAGCCGACTACAACTGCTATTGCGACATTAGCTGAAAAATAATTGTGTATGCATATTCATTTTACGACAACGACACTTCAAAGAATAATTTCCGACTGCGTTCTGCGGAATTATACTGTGTCTCGTCACTGTCAGCAATAAAGAAAAATGTGTCGCAAGGTATTTTGTACGATAGATTAGACCCAGTCGTATTTACTGGCATAATAACAGGCAGAAGAACACGTTCGAGGTATTTGGAACCTCTACAAGACAGCAAAGTTTTAGAAAGCCGTTGAACAAGTAGTTTCTTTTGACACGAATCAACAGCTGCTGATATTCTGGATAATGTTACTATTTGGCTGAAGTCTCTGTCGGAGCGTGTCAAATATGGGATACGAATGACAGAAAAAACACACATTCAGACAGACAGAAAGCTTGTTGCAAAAAGCACTCATAAAAAATATGGCTCGGAATTCATCTCCGGAATTCATAGATGCTCACATGCTATTGGTTTTGTGTCATTTTTAACCAAGCTTTTTTTATGGTATGCTTCCTATAATCTTTTCTGATATGCTGACTGTAATTTGGTATGCGTCTTATGATGTTTTTCTGATATGCTCGGATAAAATTTTTTTGATATGTTTGGATAATTTTTTTTTTGGTATGCTCGGATAAAATTTGTTGGTTATGCTCGGAAGAATTCTCTTTGATATGCTGAACATCACTTCTTGATATGCTCAAATAAATTTGGTTTGGTGTGCTCGGTGATTGCTTTTAAGGTGGATCCATTCTTTATTTCATTTATAATATAATTCAATATTCCCGAAAAGTTTTGGTGCTTCATATTTCCGATGCAAATACATTTTTTTTTTTTTCAACTTTTTTCTGTTTAAGCTGAAATGTCGTTTGCAGCACACCTCCGGTCAGACACAGTGTCTGATTGGCCTACTCCTTTGATTATGAAGTTGACTAGTCTAATAATTGAACTTAAACAAACTTATATTAATAACCTGAATCGGAGTAACTGTAACAAAAGAGCATACGATAGTAGTTATAATGAAAAGAATAATAGATGTTGTTTCAAATAAAAAGAGTATAAAAACGATAGAGAATAAAAGGAATATACATACTAGATATTGGTCGTGTACCTAATATCAATTTTATTCAAACGAAAATCAAACAAGTGGACGGATTTGAGAATTGCGATATTAACTGAAAAAGTCGTACTGTAGAACTCACTCTCTGAGAGACATAATGCCGAAAAAAAAAATCTGACATTTGCAACAAAACGGAGATCTGTAAGAAGTGAAATCTGGTCTGCAACAGGGGTCTTCCGAAGTTTTTTGATGACCAGTTCCTGTCCCGTGCATATTCATTAGATACTTCGAAGTTTATGTCATAATGACTGTCCAATTCCCGGACGGATGCAACTGCCGTCAAATGTAGCGACCTAATGACGGGGAACTTTATGAAAGCAATTAATATTTACTTAATTAGTCAATCTGTAAGACGTATAACTCGGATGAATTCTAATGAGAGTTAACTAGTCTAGACGTACAGTACTTTGAACGTTAAACCTCATTCAGAGGGTGGAACTGTATTTCGCAATTTCATGTTGGTGTTTTCGTACAAAATGAAGCTGAAATCCCGTATTACTCTTTAATACACCTTCATCCTGTCGATATATTTCCGTTACTTCTGAGTCGATAGTTTCCATAGGCACTGGTCACTTCTTGGTGGCACTAAGGTATCCTGTAGTATATATTATACTATGTTAGAATACCTTCCTTAGGGTTGATATGAACAACGACATTTCTCGGTAACAAATTATCGGAACGACATGCTAATGGATGGAACTCCACAGACGACATTTGATCGGAACTAAATTTGAGTTCCATGACTTTCAGGTTTACAAACTTTTGTCCGTTCCTTCTCCGTTCGTGTTATGCACAATTTGTAGAATTATTTGTGTTATGCTCTCGTTTATGGCGTTGTCAAAACTGCTATAAATGATCGTACTAAGAATAGCGAGGAAATTCTCCCTATATCCACTCGCCGGAACAATGATTATCTGAAAGTGTTCTTCACGTGACATATATTTTATACATTTTGATATGCCATGTTTTTGGTTATACC
>JAKTVH010000104.1:14934-34888 GCA_030557105.1 Candida frijolesensis | reverse complement strand
CGAAACTTCTGTGAAGTAGGTTCTCTAAATGACGAGTAGTCGGGTTGATATAAACTGTATGTGAGTAAACAGTGATATATCACAATATATTATGAAAATATAGTAGATAGTTAATTGATTGAATAAAGAATATAAAGAATAAAGAGTAATATAAACGAAATATAAAATACCTAATAAAGAAACATAAAAATATAGAATGCACGACATTCTTCAATGGTCGTGTCTAACTAACCAAAATGTACAAGACCTGAAATCACTCAGCACCCCTCTTCTTCATCAAATAATATGCATTATTTTACGGTCTTGTACCAATTCATCAAATGTCAACAAATTAACATTTACTTCATCCTCGGATTCATCTAACATCTTCAGCAAAATCTTCCCTTCCACCTTTCTCATTGCTTTATTGAATTGAGACAAAGCAAATACTGGACCATCATCAAAACTAAAAGCTGGTATCAAATAATCATGATTAAACGTCCCTTTTTGTTCATATCCAGCAGCATTTGCCAATCTATAGGCACCATTTTTCAAAACCTGGCATACTTGGAAAGGTCCATCAAAATTGGGTTCATTCTTCTTCTGTTTAGTTCGTCTTTGAAAACCCATTGACCTTTAGAGAAAGAAGCTGGTGTACCAAAAGGAGAAAGGAGAGCGTTTTTCATGGCATCACGCCTCTTCTTCAAATTTGAATGTTCTTCCCTATCCTTCATCAAACGCTCGAGTTCATACAACCTTAAAATCATATCATCCTTTTGAATCATTTGCAATCTAACATTGGTACCATCAGAATCTTCTTCTTCCACTTCATCATTTTGTTCATTAATCAATTCTTGAATCCATGGTTGATCTAAATTTGATCCAACAATTGAATCAGTTCCATAAGCCAAATAATATGCTGACCGACCAAAAATCGAAGGCATTGAATTGACAATGTTGACCGCTTGTGGTAGAATAGTGATCCAATCTTGCCACGTTGAATGTGTCAATCCTTTAATGACTTTCTTCAAAAGATGATTTTGTTTCTCAGTCTTGCCGTTACTGATAGGGTGATACAGACTAGCTGTCTTCTTTGTAATATTCCATTTCGAAAGAAAGTTCAATGCATCTCGTGAAGTAAAAGCACTACCATTATCCAGAATCACAATTTTAGGAACTCCATGTGCTTGAATGATCAAGGTTAATAAATTGGTAAAGGTAGCTGTACTGGTCGATTGTGTTGGAATAGCATAGGTTAAACTTGTAACATATTCAACAGCAACAATAATATAACGAAAACCATCCATTTCTTGTCCTGCGTAGGTATGATCAAAACCCCAAATTTCAAAAGCTTGGGTAGGCATTATTGGAATGAGTTCTCTCGCCAAATCCATAAACGATTGTTGTACGTAGCACGAATGACAATTACGGACTACTTCTGTCACTAATAAAATTGAATCTGGATGCCAAATCTGACGATCTAAAATAAATAAGGAAAAATTTCATTGCGTCACATCTCTTCTTTGAATTTCAAAATCCTGCCCTCTGTTCCATCAAACGATCAGATTCCAACAAAGCTGAGCGTCATATCAACAATATTGTAACAAATCAATACTCCTCTCCAAAATTTCGAGTATTTTATTTCATAATGTTCTGAATTCCCGAGTAATTTAACCACAACCTAACCATGAAATCTGTTCAGCTATCAACGCTAGAAGTTATCTTCTCAAAAATCGATGTCAAAATGTTCACGATATTCACTTCTTAAAAAAAAGTTCTGAGCATCATTGTGATAACAATATATCCGTTTGTCATGAAGATAATTCGAAGATTCACGTAAGTAATTCATATTACTGAATGAAAAATAGTTAATTACTTCATTAGCAATAAACTCCATAGGTAAAAATGATAATAAGTCTTCAAAGTTATAGACAATATGATAGATATTCCAGAAAGTCAGTTTAAATTGATCTCTAGCCGAAATACTTTCTGTTTCTAACTCCTTGGTGTCTCCATTAACTAAGATGTCCTTCAATGTGGCAACTTTATCATTCAACGAATTAACTTCCTCGTCGTATAACTTCTTTTGATTTTGAGCACGATCAATTGAATCAACAGTTAATTCTTCCTTGCTCTTCTCCGAAACCTTTATCGTTGTTTCATTTTCATCAAAACGTCTTATTGCTGCCCTATTCTGAAGTTGAGTAGTTTTCTCCTGTTCTCCAACTGTCGAATTTAACGGATCCTTCCTGTCCGACTCTTGAATACCACAACACTCGGTATCGTTAACAAAAGCAGCTCCATTCAGTTCTAATTGAGTGCCGTTTTCATCCAATTTAATTTCTTCGGCTTCCAATGTCTTCAATTCTGCATTACTGCAATTCATAAATTCTGTCTTTGTCTGGTCCTCGATTTTGCCAATATCTTTTGCAGCCATTGCTTGACGATTTTGCATTGGTTGAACAATCACCGGTGAAACAGCTTTACCAAGTGCTTGCACAAATTCGGGATTAGTTAAAGCAGCTAACAATTTCTCCTCAAAAGACAATGTGTCCTGCTTCCTCTTTAAAGCATTAACTTCGGTCATTGCTGCGTCTGAATTACCTTTGATTTATTTCTCTCAAATTTCTCAATGGTTTGAATATCTGGTAATCAGTATTATAAAATTCAGTTTAATCACGTGTGGGAATCCACTTAATTCAATAGTATAAATTCTAGGTGTTTCAACGCCTCAATGGTCTGGTTGTGAAGTTGCTAAATATATGTTGCTAGGTGGAATTGTGTGATCTTTTAAAATAAGGGGCTAATTCAAATTCGTCGTTCAACAAAAAATCAAAATCCAATAGTCTTTCCACAGTTCTAAATAACTCTATGTGAATCGGTGATATTGAAAATGTAATTCACTTCTTGAAAGGAATAGGAATTAAATGGTTTGGTGCGATGATTTTCTCAGGGTACTGTAGATTCTTGACCTGAATTCTTTTTGCACCTAAAAATCGATAATGATAAAGAAACTAGAAAAATTTCTAAGGAACTAGAAAATCTCCTAATGAACTAGAAAAATCGATTTTTCTGATGTTTACTCAGTTTATAGATAATTACTTCTAAGTCGAAACTTCTGTGAAGTAGTTCTCTAAATGACGAGTAGTCGGGTTGATATAAACTGTATGTGAGTAAACAGTGATATATCACAATATATTATGAAAATATAGTAGATAGTAAATTGATTGAATATGAATATAAAGAATATAAAGAATATAAAGAATAAAGAGTAATATAAACGAAATATAAAATACCTAATAAAGAATATAAAAATGCACGACATTCGTCAATGGTCGTGTCTAACTTACCAAAATGTACAAGACCTGAAATCACTCACGTTTTATTGTTCGACGGCTGAGGAATAAAAAAAAAAAAAACTTGTTCCGATATTTTAGACTTACATAATCCACACATAATGAATTACACACACAGAGTCAGTACAAATTTAATTAAGCAACAGAGACAACCAGTTACCTTTTTTTTTTTTCTTTCTTTGTTTCTTTGTCTTTGCGTATTAATTTTATCAATTTTATTTTACACTTCACACACACACACACACACACATTCATTCATCAACTGACTTTCTTCACAACTTCATCTTCTTGTTTCGTCCATTTCCCCATATTCATTTCATTTCATCTCATTACATCTACATATTATCGTGATCTTCATTTCCACAGTTCCCCAGGCTTTCGTTTTATCATTTTCCCCATCCCATCAGTGTGGAATACCATCACCCTATTCGCATAGTTAAAAAAAAAAATAGCATTTCCATGTCATCCACGCCTTTGCAACTCGAGTCATTACCATATCTTAATCCATCATTGGACAGAAGAATAGTATTCATCACCGGAGGAAATAGTGGACTAGGGTTTTACACCGTCTTACAATTGTACGTACATGGCTATACCATCTATCTCGCTGGACGATCCAAGTCCCGATGTTTGAGCTCAATCAAAGAACTAAAATGCAAAGCACAAGAAATACAAGCTACTTATTCACCAGAACAAACGAGCAGTAGATATTTGGGAGATTTACGATTTTTGGAAATAGATTTGAGTAATTTGAATCTGATTGTGAATGCAGTGGATAATTTCAAGAAATTGGAAGATAATTTACACATATTGATCAATAATGCTGGAGCCATGGCATTACCATACACGCTAACCGTGGATAATTTCGATATTCAATTGCAAACCAATTTCATCTCCCCCTTGGTATTGACAACAAAATTATTACCCATATTGGAGAAAACCAAAGATAAGTTCCCTGCCAAACCTACACCGAGAATCATCTATCTAAGTTCATTTGGTCATTTATTTGCATTACAATATTTCAATTTAAGTAATTCTTTGGATTATTACCCCAATTTGATATTCACGTGGGTGAGATACGGGATGGCCAAAGTTGCTGGGATACACTTTATGAAGATGTTGAGTTTAAGGAATCCTAAAATATTGTTCCTAACGGTACATCCTGGATTAATCATGAACACCAATCTATTCACTTATTGGACCCGATTACCCATAGTTGGCATTTTGTTTTGGTGTTTATTCCACATATTTGGCTATTTTTTCGGGACGACTAGTAAAGAAGGAGCTAACGTGGTGATTAAATGCTGCCTAGATGAAAATTTAACCGTGGAAAAAGATAATGGGAAATATTTTGGTCCCGATGGCATTGAATCTAATCCATCACCTATTGCCAGTAATATGGATTATGCGGCACGAACTTGGATTTGGACGATAAATGAGTTGAGTAATAGAGGAATATCTATACCGAATTCGTAAAGTCCCTATATTTTCTTGTATACTTAATTGCATATCTTCATTTACATCATAATTGCTATTATTCTTTATTTACTACTATATTTTTGCACTAGAAGATCTTCAAGAGTTGTAGGAGGTTTGTTTCCATTGTCTGTTTGTAAGTTTTTTAGATTCTCCGATAATTGTTCAATCATTTCCGGTTCATCAACTTCCGGTACTACTAATTCCGGTTCGTCAATTTCTGTTATCTTTGGGGATTGTGATAGTGGGGTGGTTTGATGATAAATATATGCCTCTTCCTCGTCATCGGTTCCCATAGCCTCATCATCTTCCCCTTCTTCCCCTTCTTCTTCTTCGTCAATATCTTCCCAATCACTATCTTCATCATCTTCATCATCAACTATTTCACCTTGTTTTCGTAATTTCTTTTTGAACTTCATATAGTCATCGTAATTCATATCACCTTGAAGTTCTCCATCATGAATATCTTCTCTATGTTCATCTTGTTCCTCCAAACCTAAAATTACATTGGTTTCCAAAAATTCCGGGAAATCTTCAAATTCAGTATCTTTGAAATCCAATTTAAAACTATCCACTTGTTCCAAAATCAGGTTTTTGAATCGGGTATATTTATCAACAACTTCATCTTCATCTAACCAAACGTCGGTTATTTCATAATATTTATTTCTGAAATTAGTCAATTCTTCATCACCTGGAAACTCTTCGTAATCTGGATCATCCACCTCATCCTCATCTTCTTCATCGATAACGTATTTTGAGTTGTTTAATATTTCATGTAATTGATTAGCTAATTTTTCTTCATTGTCTTCTCCATTATCATCGTCTTCATCAATTGACTTGAATAATTCATAGGGATCCTTATTCTCGTCCACTAAACCATCTATCAACCCTCGATTAATCAATTCCCGTTGCAAATCATACCTGGTCACTTCTTTGACACTCTCAGGTATTTCAGGAGGTTGTTGTATATTATGATTATAATATTTCAATAATCCATTAATCACCACATCTTTGGCTGTCAATTCAGGATTATTCTCACATATGCTTAAAATCACCCCCAAATTCATAGTATTCATAGGTATACTAACCAGGACCACTCCTTCTTGCTCCTTGGTTCCATCACCAACTTGTACTTTTTCAATGTGTGATTCATTTTCTAAAGCAATCAATCCTCTTGACACCAAATTCACATCATTAGTGATCAATTTCGCCACTTCCAACGGCACACCATCCACAACAACATCATGAACATTGGCCAAATACTCTTCCAATTTCCCATGGTTTTCCCAATATTCCGACATGGCGAAATTCTTCACATAATCGAAATTATTCAATTGTTGAATCGCAACGAATAAATTGATATATCTATCATCATGTAAATTCAACACCACGATACTGAAATCATGAATCCACACCCGATTTATGGATGTGGAAACATCTTGAAGATCATTAGGTAGGAAATCATGACAATGGATCAAGAGGGGTTCGATATCTAAGGAATCAAAAAGGTGAATATACGCGTCAGAATGATGTTTTGAGAATTGGAATAATAATGAGATGAGAAGTAGGGATTCCGTGGCATATTCGTGATAGGTTAATTCTCCATAGATGTATTCAATGGTGATGTTGTTGAATGTAGTGGTGTGTTGGGAGATCGTGGGTGGTTGGATCATCCATGGATATTGTTTGATCCAAGGGTCTAAGAATTGCAATAGTTTAGTAATGCATGTGGGGATGTCCTTGGAAACTATTATAAATGTGATGGTTGTATCATGGAATCTGTTCTCAATTTCAAATGAGGTCAATTCATCTTCTGTCCATAAGTAATCGGACGACATATTATATAATACTATTGCTGTTTTATATTTTTTGTATAAATAGCTATATAACTAGTTTTAAATTTTCTCTTTTTCTATCTCTTCTTCTGTAGATCAATTCTATTGACACACACCACTCAAAGAATATTGAGATACACACTACCCTTCATAACCAAAGCTAATGTATCTTTTACAACTTAGCCTCGGAATCAAGTTTTTCAATAACAATGGCAGAAGCACCACCACCACCGTTACAGACACCAGCAGCACCGAATCTACCACCTTCTTGGGTCAAGACAGACAATAAGGTGATGATGATTCTGGCACCACTACAACCCAATGGATGGCCCATGGCAACAGCACCACCGTAAACGTTCAATTTTTCCAATGGGATCTTAACTAATTCAGCATTGGCCAAACCAACGACGGAGAAAGCTTCGTTCAATTCAAAGAAGTCAACGTTATCGAGGTTCAAGCCAGCGTGTTTAACGGCTTTTGGAACAGCCAAAGCAGGAGCAATGGTGAAATCAAATGGACTTCTAGCAGCTTCACCCCAACCGGAAATCTTGGCCAATGGTCTCAAACCCAATTCCTTCAACTTAGCTTCGGAAACCAAAACCAAGGCAGCACCACCATCGTTCAATTTAGAAGCATTTGGAGCAGTAACAGTACCATTTTCCTTTTGGAAAACAGTTCTGGCAGATTTAAGTTTGTCTTCGTTGAATTTGCCGATTTCTTCATCGTTTTCAACAACAGTATCTGGTTTACCTCTGAAACCTTTGATAGTAACTGGGGCAATTTCAGATCTGAATTTACCTTCACTCAAAGCTTTACCAGCCTTTTTGTAGGAGTTGATGGCAAAGTTATCTTGATCTTCTCTGGAGAAACCGTGGTCTTTGGCACATTTTTCAGCGGCAACACCCATCAATTTTTCTTCGTAGACATCCAATAAACCATCCTTTTGAACACCATCGACCAAAGTGGCATCACCGTATCTGGCACCGCTTCTGGCAGTTGGCACGTAGTATGGGGTGTTGGACATGGATTCGGCACCACCAACAACGACGACATCACTAGTACCACAGATAATGTTTTGAGCACCAATGATGACTGCCTTCATACCGGAGGCACAGACCTTGTTAATGGTAGAAGCAACGATGGTATCTGGTAATCCAGCCTTCAATGCAACTTGTCTAGCTGGTGCTTGACCAAGATTGGCTTGTAAGACACCACCAAAGACGATTTCGTCAACTTCTTGTGGTTTGATTTGTGGGACTTTGGCTAAGGCAGCCTTGACAGCATGGGCACCTAAATCAGAGTAGGTCAATGAGGACAATGAACCTTGGAAGGAACCGATTGGGGTTCTTGCTGTTGAAACAATGTAAACTGGTGGAACCATAATTGGAATGATCTATTAGTTGAATATGTAGTTAAACTTAGCAAAAGAAGAAAAAAAGAACAGGAAAAGTATGCTAATGATGAAATCAAAAAAAAAAAAAATTGGAATGAGTGGTGGTGGTATGTGTGTGACAACCTAGCGTGTCTGTCTAACGTATTTATAGTGAAAAAAAGAAAAAAAAAATTGAGAGCGTGTATACGACGAGAGTTGCCGAGGGTACGACCTAATTTGCTAACCCCAACCCGCGCAAGTGGAGATAATGAGAAGGTGGCAGTACCCGAGATACTCCATGAATTTACAGAGTATAGATCCGTGGAAGTAGCATGGAGAGATCTGTTATCTTTATCCCGCCCCTCTTTATACGATGGGGATTTGAAATCATGATGGTTATGTACTGTTATATCTTTTTATGATTTGCAATTTAGAATTCCAAACAAAAAAAAAAAAAACTCAATTCCCAATGCTAAGTCGAACCCTACCCTTCCAATGCCACAGCAAAGAGAGAGAGAGAGAGAGAGAGAGAACGACACCTAATAAAAAATAAAAATCTTTCTCCAGTACAGTGAAATATTGAGAACCAACAAATATACCACTACGAGCACCAATGATTAGATTATTAAGATTGCAACCAACGAGACTAAGTGTTTACAGATCTCCATTAGGTATCAGACCACTCAGCATCACCATACCAAAACTAAAACTTTTCCGAAACACCCCACGACCAACAACGAATGCAGCTACAGGAACAACAGCAACTAGACCTGCTCAACAACCTCCCCAACCACAACAATCCCTCCAACAACAACAGATGGCCAATCACCCAATACTCAAAAGGGTTCCAAAATTCTTACGTTCGTACGCCGCGAGATTCATCAATGCTCCATTTTCCCATTTAATTTCATTCATAATCCTTCATGAACTCACAGCTATAGTGCCGCTTGTTTCACTTTGGTACTTCTTCCATTCACATCCGAATTATGTGCCTGTGGAAATCCCCAGTTGGGCATTGGACCAAGGTGCCAAAGCCATTGATTACGTATTGTCAAAAGTAACTGATTGGGAGGTCAACTCGAAGGAAAAAATGCAACTTATTATTGAAGGTGCTTATGCTTTCACTATTGTCAAATTCTTCATTCCTTTAAGGGTGGTTTTGAGTTTGTATCTCATGCCGTGGTTCGCTAAATGGTTTGTAGTCCCTATACTGAATATCTTTGGTAATGTTAAACAGATTATGCAATTGAGAAAAGGTCAAGGTAATAGAGGAGGACAGACGTTTGGTGAGGTCAAGACGAAAAAAGTTGATAAACCTAGGTTATAGAACAATTTGTGAGGAAGCAAGCGTGTCTGTTGTGTGTATGTATGTATGTACTTGTATATATGAAAAGGTCAAATAATTTATAGTATACAGTTGTTGTTGGTCGAGGGGAGGTAAAAATATACATGTAAAAGTAATAATAATAATAATAATAATAATAAAAAGTATCGTTCATGTATTAATCAAGCTTAACTTTCATCTCTTCATTTGTCATTGGCACAAATTCGTTCAAACTATTTATGCGTTGGTGTTGTAGTCTCAAATGGCTTATGGCCCATTGTGGTACAAGTAGACCATTCAAGTTTGGCGATATGGACAATTCACGGTCGTCAAAATCAAACAATTCAGGCAAATCTCTTAAATCAGGTTGTGAGTTGTATAATTGGTAGTTAGCAGCGTTGGTGAAGTTGGCAGTGGTGGTGGTGCTGTTATTACTGTTACTATGATGGAATTGTTGCAGGAATATTTTTCTATAATTTGGTAATTTAGTATCTGGGTTTCTCAATTCTTCGAAATATGGATCAACTAAAGATTCAACAGCAGACATTCTTTGTATTGGCGAGTAGACCAATATTTTTGCCAAGAATTCAATTGTTTCTGTAGAAGCCTTTTTGAAGATCTTGGACAAATTTATTGGTTTGATGGAAGGGAACTTGTGTTCCATGTAGTTGGGGTTCATGTGTTGGATTTGATCTCTACTTGGCGTACCCAAGATCTTGATAATCTCCACCAATTGGTCGATCCCCGATTCACCAGGGAACAAAGGTTGGCCCAAGATCATCTCGGCTACTACACAACCAGCACTCCAGACATCGATTTTGGTGGTGTAGTTTGTGGCACCAAATATCAACTCTGGTGCTCTATAGTATCGTGAGCATATATAGGAAACGTTTGGTTCCAGAGGCACCAATATTTTAGCTGACCCAAAATCAGCCAACTTCAATTCACCGGTTGCAGGGTTTACCAACAAGTTTTGCGGTTTAATATCTCTATGGCAAATACCCATGGAATGAATATATGCTAAACTTCTAAACATTTGATAAGTGAACAATTTGACCTCTAACGGAGGCATGGACAATCTCTTCGAGGTGTAGAATTGACCAGTTTTGTACAACGTCTCCGGCATAAACTCCAATATCAACAGTAAGTAGACGTCGTCCTTGTGAGAAGTAGACAAAAAGTAGTAAAACAATTGGATGACATTGCGATGGTTTAGCTTTTTCATGATACTCAATTCTCTATTTTTGAATCTACGGTCTTGGAGGACCCTTTTAATGGCAGCGATTTTATTGGTTGGTTGGAGCTGGATCTTGTAGACGACCCCAAAGGAACCATGGCCAACGACATCAGATTTGATGAAGTTCATTTGCGTGGTTTCCCCAGAGGGCGTTTGAACAGTGACCTGTTCCAATTCTGACATAATGGATTGTTAGTAAAAAAAAAGGGAGCGTTTATAAAAAAAAAAAAAAAAGGAGGGGTAACGGTGTGACCAATGGATGATAGTAGAAGTGATAGTGATATCGTTCTTGATGGTTTTGAATGTGAGGAGCAGGGTCTTTCTAGCAGCAAGCAAAAAAGAAAGAAAGTAACGAAAGGAGAATTGGTTTTATATACAATTTTTTTTTTTTCTGATGTGAGAGAGTGAAGCAGCGTTTGTTGATGGGTGTATTGATGTGTGGTGTGGTTTGCGTCAGTGGAATTAATGAGTGTGTGGGGACAGAAATTTTTTCTATTGTTTTTTTTTTTTTCTGTCGTTGTCGACTTACGCAACAATTTTCCGTGACCTCATTTTGCTGTTACTACTCTTAGTAGTCCTTTCTCTCTCTCTCTCTCTCGCTCTCTCGCTGTCTCTCTCCTTCGCACGTACCATCACTGCTGCAGTGGACACAAACAAATCAAATTTAAGTCGCAGCAATTTAATTCTTCAACCTGACCTGCTTGACAGGAGTGGTGCGACAATCAATTTTTAGATCGACAAACAAGAACAATAAACCTCCCTTACCTCTATCACCTAGTAATCACAGTTAGTACATTTCAATAAAGTAATACATACCAAGTTGTTCACTTCCTCTTCGATGGAACTTAAATTTATTTCTCAAATTAGTCAAGTAACTTTTTGACTGGTCGAACGAGTTGCCTCGTTTCATTTTAATCCCATTCTCCTCAAACGTGTTTGTGTTATTTAACCCAATAGAATGATTTAGGGTGTTTGTCAATGTAGTAGACTGAAATGACTTCACCATACTCTCAGTGACTAACGGATCCACTCCGTCTTCTGCTTCTTCGATCTCTTCCACTTCGGTCTTGTCTGAATCATTATCAAATGAAAATGAATGGTTCATCATTGAGCTGGTGTTGGCAGTGTTACCATTGCTGTTACCATTTGTATTGCCATTCCCATTGTTGAGTTTGTTGATTTCATAACTATTGGACATTTTCATATAATGACCACGGTATTCGTGCTGCATGGTGCTGTTGATGGAATTAGTGGCATTCATGGTGTTGTAGGTACTCGGTGGTAATGGCTGGTAACTATTGTGTCGTTGCCTGAACAGTGTTTCTTGTTTGTATGGATCGACAACCCCATTATTCTTCTTTCCTGGTTCTTTAGGCGAATCTCTCACGTCTTTTCTTTCTTGCTTTATCAGATCTCTTAGTTGTTTTAGTTCCTCTCTGTTCAGACTCCGAATGTCATTCATCTCCTCTCTTTGCTGTTGTTTTAATTGCTTCATCTGTTTTCTTTGGTTTTTTCTCAACTCTTTCTTGAATTGCTTGGTTTTGACCTGTTTGTATATTGGCTTGTCTTCAATCAAACTTTTCAACTCAGGGGTAGATATATTTGGGTTATGGATGTAATTCGGATAGTACTTGACCACCCCAAACTCTTTTTCGATTAAATTGTAGTCCACATTTCGAATAAACTGGTCGTTTGTATCTTCGTGGAGCGAGTGCATAGGATTAAACTTGGAACCAAACATCGTTGCGGGGCGGAATTTCTTTGTCTGTCTGTCTGGATTAATGGCTGTTTGGCAGTCTATTTGTATCTGTTTTTTCTGTGGAGGTCTGTTCTGGTGAATCGACGATTGGTGATGGAACAGATGATATTGAGATGGTAATGAAAAAGGTTAATCAATAGCAAAATTCAGGTATAACAGTTGGGGATCGTTGAAGTAAATTTTTTTGGGTTTTGATTCTTTGTTTGGTTTAAATATTTTGTTGTACTTGTGGTTACACAAAAACGGTCAGTATAGTTTTTTAAGAGGTTTAGCAAATCCTGTTGTGCGCAAACCAAACCAAACGAACCCAAATTGTATTGTTACTTTTTAAATTACAAAATTACAAACCTTGGATTGGCCTGGGGTCAATTATTGAGGCCAGGTAAATCCCTACACCAGTTTGCTATAATAGGCCTTGAGGGGCATCATACCACCACAAGGATAAGGTACCCGCAAAGCACACCACTTTCCTACATTCTTGTTCTTTTCCCTTTTTTTTTTTCTGTATGTCTCCTCCCCCACCAATGCAGCAATGAAACGTTTGACGGAGGGAAATTTGGCGTTTCCCTAAATAGAAAACGAGAAAAAAAAAAAGAAAGGAAAAAGAACAAATACCCCACATGTTTCTATGCAGGATCCTCTTCAAAGTATGTATATGGCTCATTTTCTGCTATTTTGTGCTGTACGACATTTACATATTAAAAAAAATGTCTTTCGAAGTCACATACTTTATTATATGTGGAAGACTTAGACGCCCTTGCAGATCACTCAGTGGTGCACTATACTTATGTATGTACGTGTGTTTGTGTGTCGTGGGCGAGGTGATGAGGGGATATTTTTTTACCCACATAGACTAATCACACACACACACACACACACACACATTTCCACCAATACCCCCCCGAAAAGTACAGCCCGTAAATACGGTCCACACATATTCACACATATTCCAGGTTTCCATTGCGAGGCGATCACTTCACTTCCGTTTCAACCCTGTTGATGAGACATTGTATTGTGATTTTAAACTCAGCCATATTGAACGATGTGAAGAATGTAATGACAGGATGCTGGATCATCTAAATTGCAATATAAATCTATATGTAAAAACAACAATAAAGTGCCCCGCTTTGATAATCTCTCTAGTTTCTTCATCTTATTCCTGAATTCCCCCTGGTTTAGTATTGCTTCCATTCATCCCTCAGGCGGTCGCGCTCGCGGTCGCGCTCGCTCGAGTCCCGTTTCATCCTCCACAAGTATAGTCTTGGGTTACGAGTTCTTGTTTTTTTTTTTTGTTAGGAGCTCTTATCTATTAATTTTTGCCCTATTGCCCCTCTTTATTACATTTAAGCAGTCTTGCATGATAAATCCTGCACTAATTTACTCCACTTTGAAATTATCCACACCTAAATCAAACTATCAATGTGAACAGAAGGGGGGCGCTAAATCATTGATGATCACGATGATCATGATTAAAAAATGACTATTCGAAACTCTTCAAATATGGTGACTTTTCACCTCGAACAACAGCTAACTCATTGTTACTTTTTTTTTTTCGTCGTTTTGACAGCTGGATCTGGATACTTCTCGTATCTCCGTCATCGTTAAACAAGAAAAGAAAAGACGAAAGGGAACGGAACGGACTAAAAAAAAATACTAAAATAATAAAATCAGAAGATAAAGAAGTGGTGGCACATGTAAGTTTATCACGTGCCGATATATTCAGACTTTTATGCTATTAATAAAAACTAGCTCAACTGTTGGTACAACTCATTAGCTGTGATTCTTTTACTTGTATCATATTCTATCATTCTAATAAACATATCTTGTATCAGCTTATCTTCACAACCAGGTACCAACTCAGTCAATGGCTTTCTTGCATAGTTGGGCAATTGTAAAATCTTACATTCCAAATCATCAGTACCGAAATTAACAATTATTCGATTCAACAATTGTAGATCAGTTATCTCACCACCATCCCCATCATCATCTCCACTCTCGTTATCTAGAACACTTTTGAAATCCTTGGAGTATAAAATTGTCAAAATTATCGCCACACCCCAAACATCAACTCCATAATCATACCCGGAATCCAAAATAACTTCTGGTGGCTTGTATATCCCACTGGAGATATCATTATGTTTTTGTAATTTTTCATCCAAGGGTGGATTATTCATATCGTAACAAATTCCAAAATCTCCCAATATTGGATTCCCCAAATCTTGTGATTCATCAAACATGATATTACTAGGTTTAATATCACGATGAATGATTCCTTGTTGAAGTAAGAATTTCAATGCTTGAGAAATACTAGCTAACCATCGCTTGATATCTTGTTCGGGAATCTTATTGACTAGTTTATATTGAATACTTCCATCGTCTTGGAATTTACTCATCCGCTTACAATATTTCGGAGTTTTAATAAGGTTGGTCATATTGTATTCGTACAATTTGGTAACTAGGATAATATCATCGTAGATTTTCATATCATGGAGATATTCAATTAGATGATGGGGTTTGGATTGGGTTTGGAATCGTTTAAGAATGGCGATCTCTCGAGTGATGGAATGTGGTGCCGGTTGGAAATCTTGATCCATGATTTTGAGACATACTGGGGAACTGGTGGACTTGTCTACGGCACGATAGATTTCTGATATGGGACTGGTGTAGATCAACTGTTTGTCTACATAATAGTCTGATAACTTCATTGAGTGTGTGGCGATGGTTTCTGACAAAGGATGTAATCGAATTGAATAAAGAGTATCAATGTATATTTATGTGGATTTCATTTTTTTTTTTTTTCTCTGGTTGTCAATTTCCTCATTGCAGCCAGAACCAAAGAACCTTACAACGCAAAATGATAATAGGACTTTTGTTCAACAATGTCCACAGTGAATCAACATGTAATTGTATAAAACAACATTCACGATTCTATACATACATGTATATATACTTTCTACATACACTCATCCACGCTTCTTTCTAACCCCACCAGACAAATCATCCATACCGCCTCTTTTATAACCTTGTAATTGCTGTGATTGTATCTGTTGTTGCATTTGTTGTACCTGCTGTATTGGAATAGCACCTTGTTGTCCTGAGCCTTGGCCTTGTTGACCAGCTTGTTGATGGTGACTAACGTTCCCTCCTTGTCCACCGGCACCTGCACCACCTACTCCTCCGGTGACTATATCATTATCATCGGTGTAAATCTTTCTGTTCGGAAACTTATATGTTAATCCTTCAAATGCATTCTCAGTGACCTTCGGTAGTTCTAAGAAGTAAGGATGTAACAATGCCTGGTCAGCAGTCAACCTTTGTTCCGGATCGTATTTCAATAGTCCAGCTAATAAGTCCAAACAATTCGTCGTGCTATTACTGTTGTTATTATTATTACCACCATTTATCATCTTAAACCAGCTGTTCAAATTGTTGATATAATTCTGATTGAAGTTTTGCGTAAATGATAGATATTCAGGATATTTATTCAAACTGGGCCAGATATCCGTTGTTGGGGTTCCCAAAATTTCAACAATTTTCTGTAGCTGATTCTTTTGGAATGGGACAGACTTCTTATTGTTCAAGTCAATTTTGCATTCTTCACCTTTGAACATTGGTCTCAAACTCAAAATCTCTCCCAATATACATCCAATAGCCCATAAATCCAACGCAGGCGTATAATGTCTTGTACCCAACAATAATTCCGGTGCTCTGTACCAGATCGTGACAACAACTTTATCACCGGTGTATAAACTTTGTAAAGGATCTTTAAACTTTCTTGCTAATCCCAAATCACCAATCTTGACCACCCCCTGGGATGTAACCATGATATTCGCTGGTTTCAAATCACGATGGAAGATCCAGTTTTTATGCAAAAAGGTAACCCCATTTAATATTTGCCAAATGAGTGATTTGATGGTGGAGTTAGGAATGGGCTTGAATTCAGGGTGAGATTGATAATGAATAATTTGTAATAAATCATGCTCGCAAAACTCAAACACCATATAAATGGACTTGTTCTCCAAGATAATGTCGACTAATTTAGTGATGTTCTTGTTATTCAACTCTCGGCAGAGGGACATTTCTCGAATGGCAGACTGGGATATCCCAGTATAATGCAAGACTTCATCTTGATGAATACTATTTTGATTGTTTTGGTTCTGGTTCTTGCTTAAATTATTCACCGTGTTGTTATTACTATTATTACCACCAGCTCTTCCATTGTTGTTTCCATGATGGTGATGATTATCACTCTTGAATTTCTTGATAGCGTAATATTGCGGAAGAATCACATTGTTTGCAATATTATTCCCATTAACACTTTTGCCCAAATTGATTTCCGGACTCACAATAGATTCATCCAGCATGTCATTCCCGTTCTCATCAGTACTACTGGTATTATTATTGTTGTTGCTACTGTTGCTAGTATTGTTATTCATATTCCCACTGGGTTGGTCATTTTTCAATTTCGCTTTGTAAACTTTCCCATATGTTCCCGCGGCTATGTATCCCATAATTTGATATGTCGACAACACCGATTCTCTAGTTAGATCTTTCCGATGTTTGAAAGGACCCAAAGTAAGTATTGAATTCAGGGCCATCAATGCCGGTTGGGGTATAGTATTTGTTCGAGAAGTGGTTGATGACGCGGGAATCGCTGCACCTCCGACTCCTAGTCCTACTCCTCCAACTCCTCCAACTCCACCTGGTCCTACTCCAACAACTCCTGCTCCTCCTACTCCCAGTATTCCTCCAACTCCTCCTATGCCACCAACGACTCCTGATCCTGGTCCACCGGTGGATGTTCTGGGTAGTTGATGATGAGGCAAATTGGATCGCATGGGTAGTTGTCCTTGATTTTGTTGAAGATGTTGTGCTTGTTGATGATGGTGCGAATGATGCATGCTATATTGGAAATTTTGCTGCTGTTGTAGTTGCTGTTGTTTCCCCTGTAGTTGTTGATGTCTTTGAGATACAATGCTATTCAGTTTTCTATAGGGTCCTCCTCCTGGTGCTTCAGATGATGTTGAGTAATTCATTCAAGAGAACGTAAGTGAATGGAAATCAAATGTCCAAAGGTTGAACAACAGCAGAAAAAAAAAAAAAAAATCCCGTACTATGAGAATTTTCGCTTGCCGGATTTAAATCCTACAACTAATGAATGCAAAAAGAAAGAAAGAAAAAAGAACAAACGATAAATAAATTGACTATGAAGGCAATGCAATGCTTAAAATTTCAACCCAACTAAATCATTTAATGATTGGGAATTGGTTTCGGACATGTTTGTCGTTACCAAACTTTCCATGTCTTCACTTTCATTCAAATGTGAAACATTCTGTTGATCATTTATTGATTCGCCGAAAAACGCATAATCAGGATTTAAATCAACCAAATTATCAAAATTCTGTTTGTAATACTCGTCTCTAATACTATTCTTAATCTCCAATTGTTCTTTCATTATCAACTCCCTCATGTCTTTAATCGTCTTTGAGTCATCCCATTCGGCTTCTGCCAAGTTGAATTTATTAATGTAGTAAAATGTTCCTGATATATGATGGTCAATAACAACCGACCCTTCTTCGACACATTTATCTAGTTCTTCAATCGTTATATTGTATGACCAGTTGAATTTATTGGATATCTGAGACACTGTTTTCCCATAATCCACAGCATTGTATAAATCATTGTCCAAGTTTGACTCTTCAATAATCTCCTGTCGTAACTTCATAAGTTTGTACTCATACTCTTGATTCTTCAAAAAGTCAACAATATACTCCCCATAGGTATTTGTATTACTACGAGGTGAAATCACATTAATGTCCGATTTGACGTATTTTTTAACTGTGATGGGCAATTTCAAGGCGTCAAATAACTCTATCGATTTTTCAAAATCACCAGTGGTGACTAATTCACTGCCAAATCCTTGGTTTTTGATAAGAAATCTGTTATATTCCGCAAACAAATCTTGTGACGATATCATGGATGTCTTTTGGGTTAATCTATAATTTATGGCAAACTCACTAATATGTCGACTCAATTCTTGGTGGTACAACGACGATGTCTTTTTAATATTCAATGCTGGAATAACAGGTTTGGTAGAAGCTGTTGGCTGTTGTTTGACTAATTTATTGAACGAAGTAGACAATTTGATTAAATCTTGATATTTAAACATCAACTGTTCCAAATCATCCAAGGACGACGATAAGATAACTTCATTCTGCTTTCTTTCTAATTCCCCAAGTTGTTCCAATGCATGAATTCCAGCACCTCCTCCTTTCTTTTGTATCTCTGGTTTTGGATCAGGCGTGGCTAACTTGGTTCCGTTTTTATTGATGCCTCCTCTTTCTTCTAAAGTTTTCCATTTTATTTCATCCAATGCATTAGAAACATCTTGGTAAAACTTGGTTTCTCCACCTTTTCGAAAACTAAGTTTAATGTATGGCTGGTTATTGGTGTATGTCTCTTCACCATCTTCTAGTTTCAAATTCAAGGGATTGGAATTAATTGAGACGTTGCTCAAACTTCCAGTTATGTTCTGAACTGTGAATCCCCGATCAATTGAATTTACTGGTTTGAGCTCAGTCCCACACATTTCACAAAACTTCAAGGCTGGATGATTGATAAACGTACATTTTGGACATTGATCTTTCTGAAGCTGTGGTGCTGGCTGTGATAATTGTTGTGGTTGCTCTTCTCTTTCAGGTTCTGGTGTAAGGGATTCTGGAGAAGACTCTCTTTTTTTGGACTTGCCACCTTCCTCTAATAGACTCTTGAGATATGCTTTGTTCGGCCGTATCCCACATGATGTACATTTCGGTATTTCTTCCTCTTCCATGTTAAAATTTGAAAGAACATGGTTATTGAATGAACAGATTTTACACACCCAATCGATCGTAGTAACTGTACTACTCTTGTTATCTTCGTTTTCTTCGCTATCTGCTGTGCTGGCGCTGGCCTTGATGTATAAGGTGACTTTGGGAGATTTTCTGAAATACCCTACCACTAAACTTGCTTTTTTAAATTGTGACAACTCCACCGATATACAATTCTTGACATTATCATTATCAAAGTAAACCAATCTTTTGTTGGTTAAATAGATTCTCCCATTTTGATGGTCAGTTATTTTTGATCTACCTTGATATAGTCCCACGTTATCTCGAATGTAGATATTGTACTCGTCGTTTTGTAGGATTGGTCGATTGCTTCTATTAATTAGTACTGGTTGCCATATGTTTAACCAACTTGACGTCATAGTTGGATCTTGTGATGTTCTGACTGACTGATCAATTGGCGTGGCGTTCTGGTGATACTTTTGTCTGTCACTGGGGCGAGGGAAATCGAAATCAGAAATCAACGAAGCGAAACGAAACGAAACGAAAAAAAAAATGCAACAATTCTTTTTGATTATTTCAACTTGATTCCACTTCTTTGCCGACGCAATAAGATCACCAAAAAGAACAATCAGGTTCTTAACCAACCCTTTCATTGTTACAATAATAGCACAAGTGCTACTGTTTCATTCATAATTGATTTTTTAATATCCTCGAAAGTTTCTGTTTCGTTTCGTGTAATTGACTTTATTTTTTGTTTGGTTTTTTTTTTTTTTTTTACTTTTTTTT
>JAKTVH010000104.1:0-10044 GCA_030557105.1 Candida frijolesensis | reverse complement strand
TTAGATAAAGTCACATACACATTACATCCAACTTTTGCCAATCCAATAAGAGTGATAAAACAACAGCCTTTCAAAGTTGAAGAAAAAGGATGGGGGGAATTCGACATCCCTATTGCAATTCACATCTTGGGCATTGCTGGAAAGTCAGGTGAACGTAAATTCCAACATGATTTGAACTTTTTGCAAGAAAAGTATTTTAATGATCATGTTATTTCCATCCCTGTTTCACCAACTAGAAATGGCCCCTTGAATAAAATATTGACTGAAACTGGCTCATTACCATTCGAAGAACATGGTGGTACTTCCACTGCCACTGGAGCTGCCTCCACCCCTGCTACTACTGCTGGATCTACTGGCGTTAAAAGAAAATTGGACTCCACCAACGGAGGAATTCCATCCGGCGCAAGTGTTGCTGACAACAAGAATAAAAAATCTAAGGGTGCCATGAAGGGTAATATTGATTTAGAGAAATTGTCCCAAGGATTGACTAAATTGAGCGAAGATGATTTGATTGTGGTTGTTCAAATGGTGACTGATAACAGAACCAACGAAATGAATATCAAAAATGACGTTGAGAATGGTGAATTTACTATGGATTTGTTTACTTTGCCAGACTCATTGTTGAAAAGTTTGTGGGATTATGTAAAGAAACATACTGGTGAAGCTTGAATAATTTAATTTGAATAGATCCGTTTCCTTTTGTTTGTTTCGTTGTTTCGTTGTCTCTACGTAGATTTCCATTTTAGCAATAAGTGTAAATTTTTCAAAGAATAAATATAACTTGTAACATTTATTATCATCATTACTAATATGAGAATGTATTTTTCTTGATCGTGATGTTGACATATATATGTAAATCTATACAACTTACGATCTATTTGTAATAATGATACAAAATTGTTTTTAGACGGACCAAATCTTTATGGTGGCATCCCATGAACCAGTGGCTAAACCAATCCCATCCGGACTAGTTGAAACTTGACTAATTTTATTCAGATGTTCATTTCCAATGGCACCGATGATTTCATTTTTCAACGTATCCCACACAACGCATCCGTATTCTGAATAACATGCGTAAAGAAATCTGCCACTTTTGCCAAAATCCAACGAAAACACCCCCAGGTTCTCAATCACGGACCGTAAACTAGAAACACTATATTGATCGAAATTGGCATTGTTGTTGCTGTTGTTATTTCCGTTGCTTCCGTTACTGCTTTGGAGCAAATATCCATTGCCGAACTTGCTCTTATTATTATTGATGCTATCAGTTGCTGTAAATGGGGTGAGGGAAGATAAATTCTGTAAACTTGAACTGTTTCTTAAATCCAGAACCAATGAATAGTGGCCCAACTCACAATCCGATCTCAAGTCGAACAATCTAATCAGTCCATCATCCGACCCGGTGGCAAATGCATTCCCATCAGGGAAAACTTTCACTGTGTTAACATCACTATTGGAAATACCAAACGATTGTGTTGGTGTTGGTGATCTCAAATCCCAGATTTTGGCATTCCCATCGGAACTTCCCGAAATGAACAAGTTGTCAGAAAGGACATTCTGCGGGAATATATCCAAGCATAAAACGTCCCCTGCATGTTCCACAAAATCCCTACTCTTAGACCCCTTGTTCAAATCCCACAATGCACAAGTCATATCCCCACTACCTGTGATGATTGAATTGTTCCCTAGGAACTCACATTCTGAAATGTACGCCGTATGTCCCTTAAATACTGATTGCACCGATTGGTAAAAGCTTCCTTGCATCTGGTAACTATTATTACTACTGCTATTGTTGATGGCTCTTTCTTCTGAAACGGGGAAATTGGACGTGTCGGGTTTGATCTTATAAATGGTGCAATTATTATCCAACCCAGCGGAAGCTACCAACTTCTCATTTACAGAATAACTACAGGTCAACACCCATGGATTTTCCAATTGAATAGCGTGTTTCTTGTATCCGGTAATAGCATCCCAAATGATCATATATCCGTCTTGACTGGCCGATAACACTTTATTTGAATCTGAACTCCAACACAATTTGGCGATTTTATTCTGATGGCCCCTTAAGGTGTTGTATAAGGTTAAATTGCATGAGTTTTTAGGTATTTTGGTGACGTTTTTGGAAATTACTTGTATTGATGCATCTTGAGTTCGTTGTTTGACATTTAATATTTCCTTATAGAGCACTTTTGCTTCATTCCTTTCATCATCTATCTGTTGAATGATTGATGCCACCTGTTTTGGTGTGTCAATTTGCTGTTGGAATTGTTGTTGGTGTGGATAATGTTGTTGTTGCATTAGCTGTTGTGACTGGTAATTTGACATGACTGACAGAGGGATGGCTTCATAAACTTCCATAAATTAGTAACTTGTAATGTGTTTTAGCTGTTCTCTTTTGTTGTTTATGGATAGCGGATTAATTATGAAACAAAATTTTTTTTTTTAAGAGTGGTGATATTATGTTAAAAATTGACTCAAATGAAAAATGACAAGAATGAGAAATGGACACAACGAACGGGTGGAAAGAAAAACCAACAACAGGCAAAAAAGAAAATATGCCGTCGTGTTAAATTTTTACGTATGCCAATAGTGGGACAGAAACAGAGAGAGAGAAGTTATAATGGCCAAGGAAATTCTGCAAGTAATATTCTATTCTTGTGTATGACTGTGTAGCGGTTCCTATTGTGATATTTTTTTTTCATTCTTTTTGGATTGGCAAGTTTGCTTTGATTGTTCGGCTCCAGTGGTTCATTTTGCTATTTCATTATTTTACTAGTCAACCATTTAACCTTTTTTAAAACTGGCCAAACTCTAATGGAGCGTGGTTTTATTTTTTTTTTTTTGTTCCACTTTTTCCACTTTCGTCTTGATCTTTTCTCCTATTCTCTTTTCTTGACTTAGGTAATGTTCATTATCTATATGCCTCAATCTGACCCCTTTTAATTAAGTGGCATGAGATGTATGAAGATCAAGGTATGTTTAATTTTACGATCTACTTGTTTTGCAGCCACAGAAAATTCTCGTTGACATGCATTATCTTGCCTTTCAGTTGTTCAAAAATCGCTCTCCCCTACGTTCCCTCTCAAACGAGGAGTCGGATATCAAATGGATCATGCCATATTTCCTTTCATCTTGCACCGGTACTCATAACCTCAAAAGAAATCACTGTTTATGGTGTATCCCGTTTATTTAAACCAGAATTTATGACTAACAAACCGTGTGTCATTCTGATTTTTGAATTGGAGCATAGCAATCTAAGATATACCTAAATGTCTCTAAGAAACAATGGTTTGGATCGTGTACTTTTATGCATACGTTCCGCATTATCCCATTACCGATTCTGAGATTCACAATCTCTCGTAAGTCATCTGAAACAATATGCTCTGTTGCCATTTTTCACCCCTCCTCATGATCTAATTCTGGGTCCAGTTGACGATTTCCTATACATAATGTGTACACACGGTGTAAGGTATTGTACGTCAATGGTCAAAAAAAAAAACTTAACAAACGAAAACTTAAACTTCTTCTTTCGATAAATAACAAAAATTGAACAGCTCGAAAGGAAAGGTTAATATTTGTATCACAAAATGAGCGAAAAAAAAAAGGTGTTTAAGAGCAGTTGCATGGATTTTGTATTATTTTTTTTCTTGTTAAAAAATAACTCAATTTCAACAATCACATAAAAAAATATCAATGTGACATTTTTACATATTTGCTAAAAGTGCTTGTCATTGGAAACCTCCTTCTCCTCCCATTAGATTAACGTTAAATGAGAAATTACAGAGTTTGTTGTTAAAAGGGAGATGAAGATAAGCCGATAGGAATTTCAGTACAATTCCTAAGCCACATGTGTAGGTTTGGGTTTTTCTAATGGCATAAACTTGGGTTGGATGATGTACCATACGCGAGATGTAATTGGTGGAATTAATTTTCAAAAGTAAATAAAGTAAATCTTTGTTGTCACTTTGTAATTCAATCTCAATTTCAACGGGAGATTTATCTCACCCTTCGTTACACCCTATTCCAAAATGCTTTACATTATTTTAAGCTTTCTGTTACAGCGAGCAAGGGTTTGAAGTGGCACCAAATGTTTATCGTCTCTTGCAATTAAATATATAAACGAAATTTTGACAATGATAACATATTCTCGTCTTAGGGTGTTGTGTGGTCTATTTGTGGGAATTGTTGATCAGGTTCACCGTCACTGATAAAATCCGTCCCTTCACTCTGGTATAGCTAACAGCAGTTAAGTTTGAAAAATTAATAATACATATATTCTAAATAGAGAACACACTAACTATTTATCTTGTTCTTCGTTTGTTTCCTTCTCCGAATTTACTTCTGGTTTTGATTCTGATTGTACTTCTTCATTTGTTTCATTCTCTTTTTCGCTTTCTTTCTCTGCTTCTTTCTCTGTTCTTTTTTCTATCTCGTTATCCGCTTCTTTGTCTTCTCCTTTGTCTTCCATTTTATCTGCTTCTTTATCTGCTTCCTTATCTGCTTCTTTATCTGCTTCTTTCTCTTTCTCTACATTCACGTCTTGCTGTACATTCTGCTTCTCCTTTTCCTTTTCCTTTTCTTTTTCCTTCTCTTTGTCGACCTTCCTTTTAGCTGCTTTTTTTTTAACAGTTGGAACAGGAGCAGCAGAAGTTTTCAAATTATTTCTCCCTCGTCTGCCTTTAGTATTATTATCATCTGCTCCCCCAGTTACGCCTTGTAAATAGCTAGGAACTTCCAACCCACTTCTAAGGAAAAATTTCTTCCAATTTCTGGCTTT
This sequence comes from Candida frijolesensis, assembly GCA_030557105.1. Lineage (NCBI taxonomy): Eukaryota > Fungi > Ascomycota > Pichiomycetes > Serinales > Debaryomycetaceae > Candida > Candida frijolesensis. The sequence goes on along the minus strand of JAKTVH010000104.1, from coordinate 5,267 downwards.
GTCCTTTAATTGAACTTGATTTCTTCCTTTCAACGCTTCGGATATTTTGCCACCTTGACCAAATAATTCTAAAATTGTCGCCCAGTGAGGTCCCTTTAATTCTAAGGCATGTCTCAATGTCTTTTCTTCTTCTCTTGTCCATGGTCTTCTTTGTGATGGTCTTGTTCCTATTGGGACAAGAGATTCTCTCATCTCGGAAACCAACATTTTCTCAGTATCAATTTCACGTGATCTAACAGTTGAAGAAGAATCAGAAGTTACATCAGCAGTAGCATCGGTCGTGATACCATCTGGTGTTGCCACAGCACCAGGAAGTGATTCATCTCTTGAGTTGACATTTGCTCCCGCAAGTAATTCTTGGGAATGCGGCGTATTGTCTCTTCTATCTCTAACGGATTTGCCCATTTTACCCCAAATCAAATATCCCATATTCTTAGCAGTATAATCAAATAAATCTCTTAAAAATGTAAACCATTCGTACTCTTCACTCAAATGGGTTTCGGAATTATAATTTAACAAAAATTCTTTTCGCTGTCTACACCTCAAAACAAAATCCGTTTCTGTTGGAGTTAAAATTCTCACATCTCGTCTTGACATCAAATATTCATTGAGATTATCTGGTAAAATATCTTCCAAGATTTCCTTCTTCGATCTTTCACCAGCATCAATTGCAGAAATATATGCTTGGGTTTTCAAACCCAAGAACAACGATGCTTGACTTTTTAATAATTTCCCAACTTTACCTCCAATCGGGTTTTCTGTACTTTGAAATCCATTGGAGAAATTACCCAAATTGGATAAGGCATTAACAGGATCTAAATTGTTCAGCGGACAGAATACATCCAAAAAGGATTCATTAAGGTAGAAGAAACCAATCTCCATAGTTCCCAAAGTAGCTGCCAAGAAAGTGGCCAAATTGACTTTTCTCAATGATGACTCAATACTTTGTTGTTTTGACTTGAATATATTTGGAGTTTCATCTCCTTCTTTCCACATCCCAGGTGCTAAATGTTCCACTGTCAAAAATGGATCCTCTTCGCTATACAATCTCTTGGTGAATTCAAATAAAGATGTTAAATCACGATAGGTAGCCCCCTCTGGTGTGTCAGGATTTGATGCCAAGTCGATAATTTTTTGATAGGGATTGCTGGCAACAGTACGCAATAATTGTGTGGCGAGATTGTCTAGCGTAGGCAATGTATTTATCAATAATTGGATTCTCGGTGGTAAATAAACTGGCGCGACTATGGACAATGGTAATGAACCAAGAGTGGCAGAAGAAAACATGGCACTTGCTTGAGAATGTTGTTCCAATTGGGAGGAAAGGGTAGCGTATGCCGCATATGCTGTATTGGTATTAAGCAATTCGGAATTAGATGGAATCCCTGAAGATAGTTCATCCATGATTTGATCTTGTTCATTTTCATTGGCATTGCTATTTCCATTTGTCTTTGGAATTTCTTCCGACTCTGGTGATTGTTGTGGCTGTCCTGTTATCGTCTCTGTGACTGTTTCCTCTGCTGCTTGTGCTTCGTCTGTTGCTCTTTTTTCTTTATTCGAATCCGTGGCAACTTCCAATTCGTTCGCTATCATTTCAAGATCTTCTCTTTCATTTATGGCTGTGGTTTGCTGTGGTTCGTTACCAATTTCTGACTGTTTATCTGCTGATGTTGTAATTTCTGTAGATTGTGTAGTCACGTCATTCGCTGGTTCTTGTTCTCCTTCTAGCTCTATGTTTTGGGGCTGTTCTTCAAGTTGTTTATCTTTTTCTGGTTTTTTATTTTCTTCCAATGCCACTTCAACTTGCTCCTTAGGTTTGTCGTCTGACATTTGCTCAGTCGCTACTTGATCTTCCACCCTTCCTTGTGCTTTCTCTGAATCTTTCTCCACTTGTATTACATCTTCTTCTATTTTGTCTGCCTCCGGTTGTGTTTCTTCACTTGGACCTTCTGCTTCGGCTACCACGGGCACGTGTATCTCAACTTCGTCAACTTTTTGTCTTTTTTCACTCGGTTCTTCTTCATTCTGCTCTACTTCTTCATGTGTTCTTTTGTTATTATTGGTAGTATCATTGTTATTATCTGTTGAAGCTTCAATCTCTCTTGTGTTTTCTTCAATGGATTGTTCAAACAAGTCGTCAATTTCGTTTCTTAAATCGGATTCAGTTTTTCCTTCCAGATCCTGGTGTTGCTGTAATGTGATATTCACCAACACATCAATCTGTTCCTGTTGTTCCTGTACCTGTTCTTCTGACTGTAAATTTGGATCAACTAAATGATTCTCAAGACCATTATTCTCAGTTGGTTGTTCTTGTTGTTGATCCTGTTGTACGTCTTCCTGGTTGTCGTTCTGGATATGTTCTTGAAGTTCAGGGTCAATCAATTCTTGATCTTCTTTGAATTGTTGTTGTTCTTCTTTTTTTTCTTGTTCTTCGGGCTCAATTTCTATACTAGCTATTACTTCGTCTATCTCGTGTTCCGACATCTTAAAAATATTGGATGTATGTGCGTTCTCTGGCTCTTGTTATTGGTGATAAAGTTCGATGAGATTGATGTTTATGTTTTTGTATTTGGACATATTTTTTTTTTTCTTGTATCAGTGTTACTCATATGCAGGAAAAAGATTTTATATGGAAGAATGATTTGTAAAGTGTATGTTGACGAGGCTATTTAAGATATAGCAGGTGTAAATTACATGGTTATGGTTCATAAACGGGGTAAACTAATCTAAGATTAATTAGGGAATTGTCATTTTGTTAATTTAAGGAATATGTAATTGTTGACTTTTTATAAGAATTTCATCGATTTTTTGTATGAAAAATGAATTGACATGAACAGCTACAATTGAAGAATAGAAACGGTTAAACGATAATGCAATGATGTTCTACTAAAATCAAGTTAATCATCACCTAAAGCAAATAGAGTAGCAAACAGGAGTAGCAAGAGACACACGCTAAATAACTCATCAATCCTAGACATTCACTATAACACCCGATAGCTAAAGACGACTTAATATCATAAAATCATAATGAGTTTTACACGAAGCAAACACCGCTGCCACCAACTCTCTTATCTCATTTTCTTCTCGGGTTTGGTAGCCAAAACTAGCCGTGGATAAGAGAATAGTTGAAGAGATAAAATATAATAAGCTTCAATAAAATAAATCCTTGGAGAACGGACCCCCACAAAAAAAGATCATTGGACTTTCTGAGCAGCAGGTTGAACAAGGTTTTACCCTCGTATCTCTTCATTGGTTAACCGACAACGAAATCGATGCCCTAATAATATTTTTTAGTTACACATTTTGTTTAGTGGTGGTGGTCGCATCCCCAAAGCGGCATTTTATCATTCAACAACCGCTATGGTGCGCCGTGTCCAAATCGGGAAACTGGCCGCTAATTTTTTATTCTGTTACTACTTTTTTTTTTTGTCCATTAATATTCACTTCCGATACTATAGGAGATGGATGATGCTTCCCCTTGCTATAAATTGCTCTGGATTTTCCCAGAGAAATCTTTTTATTTTCACTATTTTTACTTCTTTCTTTTATTTTCTTTTCTTCTATTCATTAACCAATTAATCAATTATGCCTAGCAAAGCCGTTGCATCATTATACTTCCCAGACGAACCAAAAGAACCAACTGTCGTTTCCACTCACACCAAGAGTGACGCAGCCAAAGAACAAATCGGTAAAGTTTTCGATAACCGTGGTGTCTACTTTGTTGCCGACTACGGAAAATCACAAGGTAACTACATTGCCGATGTTGATGGTAACGTTTACTTGGATGTCTATGCTCAAATTGCGTCCATCCCATTAGGTTACAACAACCCAGCCTTGATTGAAACCGCCAAATCTGACAAAATGATCAGAGCAATCGTCGACAGACCAGCTACTGGTAACTTCCCAGGTTCCGATATCAACGAAATTGTTGGTGAAATCCTTAAAGTTGCTCCAAAGGGACAAGACAAAGTTTGGTCTGGTTTATCCGGTGCCGATGCCAATGAATTGGCTTTCAAAGCTGCTTTCTTCTGGTACCAAGCTAAAAAGAGAGGTTACCTCACCCCATTCTCCCAAGAAGAATTGACTTCTGTCATGAAAAACGAAGCTCCAGGTTCTCCAGAGTTGGCCATTTTATCTTTCGAAAGAGGTTTCCACGGTAGATTATTTGCCTCTGGTTCTACCACTTGTTCCAAACCAATCCACAAATTAGATGTTCCATCTTTCAAATGGCCAAAGGCTCAATTCCCATCTTACAAATATCCGTTGGACAAATACGTTGAAGAAAACAAAAAGGAAGACGAAAGATGCTTGAAGATTGTTGATGACATCATTGCCACCAACCAAATCCCAGTTGCTGCTGTTTTGGTTGAACCAATCCAATCCGAAGGTGGTGACAACCATGCTTCTGCTGAATTCTTCCAAGGCTTAAGAGACATCACCTTGAAACACGGTTCCTTGTTGATTGTCGATGAAGTTCAAACCGGTGTTGGTGCCACCGGTGTCATGTGGGCTCACGAAAGATTCAACTTGCAGCCACCTCCAGATTTGGTCACTTTCTCCAAGAAATTCCAATCTGCTGGTTACTTCTTCCACGACCCAGAAATCATTCCAAACTTTGCCTACAGACAATTCAACACCTGGTGTGGTGATCCAGCTAGAATGATCTTGGCTGGTGCTATTGGACAAGAAATCATCAAGCACGATTTGGTCAAGAGAACTGCTGAAGTTGGTGACTACTTGTTTGCCAAATTAGAAAAATTGGCTGAAAAATACCCATCCTACATGAGAGACTTGAGAGGTAAGAACAGAGGTACTTTCATTGCTTGGTCTTTGGAAAACGCCGATGCTAGAAACAAATTCTTGAGTGACATGAAGACTGTTGGTGTCAACATTGGTGGTTGTGCCGATGATTCTGTTAGATTGAGACCAGCATTGATCTTTGAAGAAAAACATGCTGATATCTTGGTTGCTGCTATCGACAAGTTGTTGTCTACTTACTAGATTCCTTTGATTTAAATAGGAGAGTTTATGTCTGTGTGTAATGTAATGAATAAAAAAGATACTTATAGAATGAAATATAGTGCATGATTGACCAAATTGGTATGCGCGTACGATTCTTTCAACCCCGGAGTTTGGCGGTCGTTTCTCGTAGGAGGGCATTCCCGATGTGGACCCGCGTTCCGTTGACGCATGGGGCAGATTTGCCTTTCTTCTGCGTAACGTTCTCCACACCAGCCAACTAGTCCACAACTCAAAAAAAAAAAAAA
>JAKTVH010000103.1:0-29679 GCA_030557105.1 Candida frijolesensis | reverse complement strand
AAAACCATAGTGGAAGTCTCAGATAATGAGATTTTATCAGCATGGAAAAATGAAAGATTGTCACAATTTTCAATGGATCAACTAAGAAGTTTTAAGAAAAAATATCCTGAAATTAAATATGCCGGTAAGAAAGCTGATTTGATTGAAAATATTAAAATGTTTATAGATAGTAGACAGAAAAAGGACTAGTGATGTAATGCAAGTTAATGAATGAATTTAATTCTTCACTCTGTATTGATTGCAAAAAAAAATGTATGGAAAAAAAAATTTCCACCAAAGAAAAAAAAAGAAAGTCTCCCGAGGGTGAGTCGAACACCCGACCATTAGATGGCAAGGCTGGTAGTAGTGCTACCAGGGGTTAAATCCATTACAGTCTAATGCTCTACCAACTGAGCTATCGAGAGGTGATTTGTTGAGCGTGGAAAATTTGGCATCACTGGGTTCTGAGTGCCAAAAAGGGCTATTGATCAATATCATCAAAATTTAATACTAGCTGTCACAACATATGCTTATCCTTCTTATTAGAGTTCATATACCTTGTCAATAAATTAAAGGTCTGCTAAAAATAAGTAATCTTGTGAAAAGATACCTGTTTTAAAAGTGGGAGTATGGAATGTTTTAAATTCAAAATCTGGAATGTCAACTATGACTTTCTTCTATTAGTAAATACTTAGTGTCAAGTTGACTGGGGGCAAAGTACGAACAATCACAATACTCATTTGATAATTTGTAAAAATTAATATTTATTACAATAAATCATAGCACATAAACACATTAAAAATATAAAACTCTAAATAACTTTTTTTAAAAACATAAAAAATAAGATATTTGTAATATCAAGGAATTCAATTCTTTTTCTAATCATGAGTACTGAGTTTCTTGATCGAACCAAAAGCTTTCTTGGTACCATCACCAGCTTTATGGAAACCTTTATCCATTCCTTTATAGAAATTTTCAGGGAATTTGATTAATCCTTCATCTAAACGATCAACACCGTCTTCGAATTTATCTTTACAAGATTCTTTCTTGGATTTGGTATTAGTTTGGTTTGATGAAGCAACAGTAGCGGAACTCATATTTCGTATTTTAGTCTTTGTAGTTGTTAGTTGGGATTGTTTTTTGGTGGAGGTAGTTATTTGCTGTTTTGGTAAATAGCTGATGATAGAATAAATTTTATTAAAAACTCAATTTACCTGAGGATTGAGCTTGTATTTATATGATTTCATTATTGAATGGTTGGTTGTATTCACCAGGTATCGGAAAATTTGGATTTTAGTTCTGTCCATATCGGAGAAACCATATTTCTGCTAGGGTATACTGCATTTTGTTTTTTTTTTTTTTGCGGCATATCCGAAACTGTTCAACCAAAATTCGGGGTTCATAATTCCTTTGTAATCGGATTATAAAATCCGATCGTCATTACTTGTTATATACGTCATTCTTCCTCTCCCGTTATGAAATAACAGAGCGTGGTGGAGAAAATCATTCAAATTGGTTTTTCCATGACGAATTTCGCCCCATTACTAATAATATCCATTGCAAAACAATTTCTTGAAACCACATTACGTATTAGATTATATTTGCCTAAATCTTAATGGCACTTGGGGGTCATTAAATCTTTAGATAACTAACGTAACAAGAAAATCGAATGTTTCTGTGGGGGAGTAGAAACTTTGAAATTCTTTGTGATATTTTGAATGTTGTCTGCCAAATTCATTAAACCCTGTATATTGACAAGAAAACTTGTTGACACACCTTGTTTAAACTTTGTTGGTTTAAGAATTGACAATCAATCTAAATTTTTTTTTTAACAAGTGAATAAAGAGAACCACTACATCGATCTCTACGAAATCCTGATGAAGGAAACTATATGGGTTTGATTTCAATTTTTACTAACGTTAATTACTGGTCAATCGTGATAATCATAGGAATGATCATCTTTTTTTCAAATAACCATATCATCTTAAATTAATAAAAGAGATATCCGGGAAACTTTCCGCGCTTCTTGAATTCCACCTTCAATGACATAACGACATTTCCGTTGTAGAGATTTTCAAAATCAGAGATAGTTCGCACGAAAAAATCGGTCAACCTTATATGATCTCTGGATTTGATTTTTTTTTATTTGGCAAATACCTATCACATTCGAAATGCCCAGAATTTGATAAGTCAATCATTCATAGAGTGTACTTGACTGTCAATTCATTGTAGTAACCTCGTCATGCTTTTTTTCAAAATTCTTGCGTTTTTTATTCCAATTTTGCTACTAATTGATAGAAAAAAAAAATAGATTTAATATTTGAATTGTAATTCAACAGAATAATCAACAACCCCTAGGTCACTCATAAAGATTCCATCTTATATATATTCCGCAGATACTTTTCTCAATTAGAATTAATATTATACAATATTTTAGTGTCAATTCTTTGTTTTCGGAAGAATTTTGTAAAGCTAAGGTTATCAGGAGGAAAACCACCAGGACAATAGAACAAGCCAATTGACTATAAATTACAACTACGAATAGTTTCCAGTGATCATATTTTGAACATTTAGAGACATAAGGTGGATCTTAGCTCAACATACTATTGTTAAAAGGAGATTCAGTAAATTCGTTGTTTGTAATTAACAGAACATAGTAATGGCAAATTTTTAACGCTCAACAAATCACCTCTCGATAGCTCAGTTGGTAGAGCATTAGACTGTAATGGATTAAACACCTGGTAGCACTACTACCAGCCTTGCCATCTAATGGTCGGGTGTTCGACTCACCCTCGGGAGACTTTCTTTTTTTTCTTTGGTGGAAATTTTTTTTTCCATACGTTTTTTTTTGCAATCAATACAGAGTGAAGAATTAAATTCATTCATTAACTAGCATTACATCACTAGTCCTTTTTCTGTCTACTATCTATAAACATTTTAATATTTTCAATCAAATCAGCTTTCTTACCGGCATATTTAATTTCAGGATATTTTTTCTTAAAACTTCTTAGTTGATCCATTGAAAATTGTGACAATCTTTCATTTTTCCATGCTGATAAAATCTCATTATCTGAGACTTCCACTATGGTTTTAGCTTTCTTACTGATTCCACTTATCGTGTCATCTGTAGGTCTCTTATTTGCTGGATTTGATTCGATTTCATTCATTTTACGATTAATTTTCCTTAGAAGTGTTTGTGATGATTCATCACTATTTATAAATTGTTTCATTTCTGCTAGTTTCGTCATGGTGATATCATTCCTCAGTAAGAGGCGGTCTTTGGGATCAAAATTCATTTGTAATATTTCATGCTTGGCAACTTTATAAAAATAATTCAATATAGGGTTGGGGAATTCTCTTGGATCATATGATTGATATTTGAATTTGGGTAATAATTGTTTGAAATTATCAACTAATTCATCATCTGTTTGGATTGTCTCGGATTTGGTCCGCCTGATATATTCTCCTGGTAATGATCTAACATCTTCCAACCAAGGTAATTTAATCAATAGAAATCCTTGTGGGAAATCTTTACCACCATTTATCAATTTTGAAGAATTTGTGGTTAATGTAGGATACAAAGCATACAAGAATGGTTTTGAGTTACCTCTTGTACAACCGAAAACCACAGCATACTGTTTCAATCTAAGACAAGATCGATATAACGAAGCAAAGGTTTCCAAGGAATTGGTGAAACCTCCTTTCACAGATGAACTACTCATACCATCATTGAGATCTGCAGTTACAAAGATAGGTGGTCCACACGAATAAACCGGATTGAAATTCTGCAAATCTCTAAAGCCAATTAATTTCAAATACGGTGCCTGAGAAAACACCACAGGTTTTCCGTTGCCTTGACTATTGATGGTTATATTCATCGTATCATCATTTTCAGTTTCAATTAATCTATGATCGAACGCATAGTTGTTTATAAATTCCAATTGCTCCTTGTTGAGAAATATCACATCTTCACCACCACCAATGTCATAGCCTCGTCTAATACCAGCTTCTTCTTTCCTTTGTGCAACAGATTTTTCCTTATCTCCTTTGAGGTCAATGGGCATATCGTTTTGCTTGAACGTGGTATTTACAAACACTTTCTTTAGTGTTTCATCTCTTGTATACAACAACAATTCATTCTTCTTAATTTTTTCATGAGAATATAAAGAATACCCTCTAACAGTACATCCCAACCCACCCCCAATTTCACCGCCATCACTTAAAATCAAATCACAAGTAAACTGCATTCTCCGAACTTCCTTGATTCTGAAAATACGTTGTCGAATCTGTTTCCCCAAGATGTAATATTTAAACGCAGCACTATCTTTGGAAAATCCTCTGGGCCTAACCAAATCTTCATCGCCTTCCTTATAACCATCACGATCACCACCTTGTTCTCTCTCTGCTTCTTCACGCGCACGTTCTTGACTTCTCTTTAAGTAATTGGTATTCATGAATAAATCTTTAAACAATGTAAAGTCAAACCTCTTGTCACCAGAAAATAAGAAGAACGGTTCAATGAAAAATCCATAATAGTAAAAATCATCAATTATTCTCCAAATTGCTTCTTTAGTAGGTTCTTCACTATATGGTTTGTCATTGGTTGTTATCCAAAACATTCTCCTCTTATTGAACTCCTTTTTATTGGTAAACTCGTCAATCATTTTACTCAACACAATTGTCAACTGGGTTTCATTTTCCATTGGTTGGTATTGAAATATCTCATTTAAAGGTTTGATATCAACATCTTGGATCATATCATTCAATTTCTTCATATTTTGTAAATTTAAAACATTCAAATGGAATAATCGTTGGAAATTAACGGGATTTTTCATGGAACGTAAATTCTTCGATGGAGCACAATTATAGAGATATATCCCAATCCCAGTACTTCTTGAAGTCATAATTAATTCTTGCATTAAATCATTGATACTTGATAATATTTCATATAATTGGGAATGGGAATTCAAATCATTCACGGGAGCTAATAATTCTGGAGTAATTTCAATTAAAAAGGCTATTCCTTCTTTAATTTCAAATTGTTGAAAGGATTTTGAAGCATCTTCGTTTTCCTCTTGTGAATACCAACTCATGGTTGTTATAAGGCTTTGTATCTCCACAATACAACAGACGTGTATGTCATAAAAAAAAAAAGACAGAGAGAGGCGAGTGTCTGATGTTTTTTTTTTGTTTACTAAAAGGAAGTTTGGTTCACAAAAGACAAAAAAAAACAGAAGGAACACACTGACAACTTTTTTGTAATATCCGACAGTACCTTTTCATTAACAAATTATTCAACCATACAAACAACACCACAACAACCATGTCTATACATTTCATACTAGTATTGAATCGACAAGGAAAGAGTCGTTTAGTTAAATGGTACGACAATTCATACACACCACAACAAAAGCAACAGTACATATCGGATATACATCGATTAATAAGTAGTCGAGACTCCAAACACCAATCCAATTTCGTCGAATTTCAACAACAAAAATTGGTTTACAGAAGATATGCTGGATTATATTTCATATCGGCCATTGATTTGGTTGATTCTGAGTTGAGTTATCTAGAGAGTTTGCACTTTTTTGTGGAAATTTTAGACGTTTATTTCAACAGTGTTTGTGAAGTTGATCTTGTATTCAATTTCTATAAATTGTACTTTATCTTGGATGAAATATATCTAGGTGGTGAAATCCAAGAAATACTGAAAAAGAAAATCTTGGAAAGATTGAATTTCTTGGATGATTTGGATTAAATGTAAGTTATAGGTTCGTCAATCAATGTATGTTTCTTTTTGGACTCAATAATCTCCCATAATTGAGCTGAAACTTGATCGATTCTCTTTCCTCCCACATCCACGATACATATACTTGGATCTTTGGTGTCTAATATCTGTAAAAAGCAATCTTTGACTTTTGCCTGGAATTGTCGTAATTCATAACGTTCATCTCCCCATCCTTTTCTTTTACTTATTTCGTCCAAATCCAAAGTAAGGAACAATGTCAAGTCAGGTTTGGGTAATCCCTTATCTGGACCCAATAACCAATCGACATCACCCAATTGTTGGCTGTTTTTACCTTGAGAAATCGATTCATCATTGATGTCATTTTTTGCTAAAGTATAGGCTATTCCTGAATAAATATATCTATCCAAAACGACGAAATGTCCTTGGTTTAATAAGTCTTGAATTTGTTGGCTCAATTCCCATCGGTTGGCCAGGAATAATAGATGGGCCGATTGATCATTCAATGCAAAAGACTTGTTGGTGAGGTATTCATTGATGAGTTTACCTATTGGAGTTGAACGATCTGGGAATTTGATGAGTTTGGAAGGAGAAAGTTTGCATGCTAACACAGCAGCTTGAGTGGATTTACCAGATCTATCGAGACCTTCAATAAGGATTAATTGTCCACGAGGCATGTTATATGTATGTTGAAGAGAAAATGAAGATTTATATCAACAAAAGACGCGTAGAATTTTTCAGAGTATTTTTTTTTTTTTCTCTCATAGTATATGCAACGTACTTTGGTGAAGAGGACGATCACGAACAACCATGTAGATTGATTTGTTTTTACTAAAATATGAAAGGGATTATGACCGAAAGAGTCATCGCATGACACTCCTCAACCGGAGATACACCCTTTCTGGAATAGATTTTGTTCTGCAATACCATCTTAAGCTCTTTTCCTATCTCAGAGAATGCAATATTCCCCTGGACCAATAAAAATTGGTACCGCGATAAGAATTTTGCCAAAGGCTATCAAGTTGATTAGAACTCAAACAATGCTAAAAAACGACGCCAATGGAATGGATTACTGTAGAGAAGAAGGGAAAAGAAGAAGAAGTAATATTAAAGGTAGTGAAAAGTTTTTTTTTTTTTCCCTAACAAACTCTGCTCGTTCCCTGGAAGGTGAGATGGTCGTTCCCCAAGTAACAAAAGTCGTGTGAATGCGTCAAAATAACCCACACAGTTAACACACATGCACAGAATAACTGTGAGCAACAGTCAAATATTACTAAAGAACAAACAAGGTAATTTAAATTACATTAGATCATTGGGGACAATAATCTCTGCTGCTAATTTGTAATTGCTATAACGGGTGAGATAGAGACACAATTAGCCTTGCTCAATAATAATTATGTTACTGATATCTCAGATTAGGTTATCATTAACAATTGAATATTATTTCTAAATATAGAAATTTTTTTCTGTTCCTCAAAATTATTTTCTTGCGAAATTTTTTTTTTTTTTTCTCTCAAGTATCAATTTTCGCAATTGTTCTATTTTTATATTTTAAAACCACAATGTCAAGAAAAGATGATAACCTTTTCATTTCATCTGGAAATTTGCTACAATCCGATCAAACACTCAAGATCAAAGTATTTGAATTGCATGTTGACAAGAAAAAAAAAATAAAATTATATAAAATTGAAATAAGTTACGATGAGATTTCGCGAAAACAGGGTGGGATCTCAATCGAAGTACGAGGGGTCTCGACTTCTCTGTGTTGTTGATGTTTCGACGATTTTGAAAATTTTTTTTTCCCATTTCTGCATTTGTTGGTTTCCTCGAGAATCCAAAGCCCAGTTATTTTTACTTTCTTGTATGTCGAACTTTCAACTTGCCATGTCTCTCTGTGCCTGTCTGGATGATCCGGAATGCTAAACCACCGAAACGCAAGTGTTGCTAGTACAAAAAAAAATTGACATACTATACCACTGCGCTTTACCGGCTATAAATTAAACAATACATACACACATACACACACTTTCCCACACACACTCTCTCTTTAGTTTGTTGACTGAAATTGTGTACTTAACTGAACACTGCCCCCCCCTCTCTGTGTGTGCAAGGTGTAAAAAAAAAAAAAAAAAAAAACTAAAACTTACCACTGTTCTACACTAAACTGAAAGGGATGTCCAATGATTTGTAGTTATGTTGAGGATGTGTATCAGTATAGCCTTACCCCGGTGGAACGCACCTTATACCAATGAAAAACTGACAGGAAGTTGAAACAGAACATTTTGTTCTTCCAGATCTTCTGTGGCAAGTATCGTTTCGTCCCTGTAACATTTGAATGTGATACTTGGCCATTCTCCGACGTGCATGTTTCATGTGTTATTTGGCCTCACCTTTCATTTTTGTTTCCACCATCTAAGGGTGTAGGGTGCCTCGTTGTGGTCCGTTGTCTAGTACTGAACTGTGCTACCCGACGTGTGTCAACAACATCAATAACAACAACAACAAGACGAGACATGTGGGAGATACTACGCAGTACAGCTCGGTAAATGCAGTGTGATTTTGAGAAAAACACAGGAGCACGAAACCTCCTTGGCTAAACTGGGACACTTAAGTTGCTCCGCATTAGAAAGACGACCATTTCTTTGTTTTTTTCCCACCCAATCTGATAGGTTAGCAAACGAATATAGAACTTTGCTTATTGCTGAATTACACAAAATCCGACCCACACTCTCTCTTAATTTCTGTCTTTGTTCCTTTTATTGAAAATCAGGAAAATGGAACACAAGAAAACCAGAAAAAATTTTTTGTACTTTGCTTTTCTTTCTTCCTTTCACTCTCAGAAAACTTGTCACCCATACTCGTTCTTCTTCTTCTTCTTCTTCTTCATCTTGTTGCTGATCTAGTTGTTGTTCAGAGCTACCACCACTCGAAACTAGTTGCAAATTTCCACGTTCGTTACCAACCCAAAGTATAAAAAGGAAGAATCGCACCCACACACCTTATCCCACTTTCCCGAGCTGATTTTTTTTTTCTTTATTAATTTTTGCATTTCTGGATTTTGAGAGGTAATCAAAAACGTACCTATTTTTAATCAAACGGAATTCACATAAAGCAAAAGAAACTTCAGAAAAAAAAAAAAAAAAATTAAAAATTTCAACACCCAAAAAGTTGTCGTATAAAGTCTTTTATTAACACTTGTGAACTTCGTTTACCCCCTTCCCACACATTATTCCCACACATCTACCATGCCGACTTCATGTTTAATCGTTGGGTCAAACCCAAATCTTGCATTCTATGCCTGGAGATTTTACAAGACAGACTCCCTTGAACATGTCACATTGGTCAACCCTAAACTTAACAAGAACCTCCCAATCACCTGGAGATCCACCCAGCTCGGTTCTTCCCAATATAAGCCTCACGATATCTATTCGACGTTGAAACAGGTACCAACTAATAGAAAGTACGATATTGTCATCATAGGGTGCACCTCCTTGCAAGATTTCCAAGGGGTTTGCATTGGATTGAAGAACTTGATCAACCAAGATTCAATAGTATTGGTGGAGCTGACAGGTTATGTGAATTTGGAACCATATGTCACTGCAAACTTTGCTAAAACACCCGTGAGTGTGGTGTCGGTGATGAACGAAAGTGATGTCAGAACAGTAGCTCCTAATGAATATTCGCACCAACTTAGAAACAACGACACCAGGATCTATCTCGGTTCGACTTCCGGTTCCGCGAAAATCACCAGTAATAAGAACTTCCAGAAAGTTTATAAATTATTGCAATCAGTTCAAGAACAGTCACATAGCTCCATCACGTTGTTGAAATCACTTACTCCAAAAGAGTTCATGACCTATCAATGGAAGTTAGCTTTGCCTCGTGTGATTTTCAGCCCCATTATGACCTTATTTGAAATCGCCTTCCCTGATGAATTATCGAAACACATATTGTCCAAACCTTTAATCACCGGATTGATCAATGAGCTTTTCAAGTTGATCAAGAAAATGGACTGTAAACTAGTCAAAGGTTTTGAAAACGAAGGTAATTTGTTGAAATACTGGTGTGATGTATATCCTGCAACCAAACAAAACGATAACTATATCAACTCACCGCTGTTATTGTACAACTTCAACAAACATTTTGATTTGGAACTTGATTTATTATTGTTGCAACCAATTTTACTAAGCGACGATAATGGTGTTAGAACCCCATACTTAGAGAACATTTATTCCACAATGAGTCAATTCCAAAAGATAAATAGTACTGGAGGATCAAAATTTTTCCAAAGAAAGGGAGAAGAACTGGTTGCAACGGCGAACGGAAAGAGTCAACAACATAGTGCTTTGGATAGTGATATTGAAGAAAAAATCCAGAAGCAAAAGAAATTAGATGCAGCACTTAAGGATATCGAGATATCGAAGATTTCCTTAGACAACGATGTTATCAAACAAGAAATGAACTTGAAGAGCATACAAATGAAAATTGCTGACGCAGAATCTAGATTGGGCAATTTACAACGCGATTATGAGAAAAAATCCAAGTCGGCCCAATATGAACATGATGAAAAATTGAAAAAACTTGCCTACGAACATGAACAAAAGTACAGGTCATTAGACGAAGAATATAGGCAAAAGAGTAGAGATTTAGAATCGGCATACAAGAACAAGAACAAACAGGATTCCGTGGCAGATATTTCCCCTGTGTCAATTCCTGCCGCTCATCCAAGCTCAGGACAAGATGACACTCCCAAAAATGCCAATAATCGTGATTCCGTGATGACCCAAAGTGGATTGCAAGACTACAGAAATTTTGTTCAATATGGAGATGCCATTGGTCCAGATACTCCTGTTCTTAGACAAAAGCAACAAGCCTCTCCATTGCAACCGATACTGCAAAGTAGCCCCAAAGATAACGAGAACACAGAGAACTTTGTTGATGCATCAACTTCACAATTGAAACAATCTCATGAACATAGTAGAAGACAACCATCTCAAGGTCAGCCACCATTTGCCCAATATAATGGACAATCAGATAATGATTACCACGGTCAACAAGGTTACTTCGACCAACAACCACGACAGCAACAACAACAACACCAAAAGCAATATAGAAATGGTCCACATCAACCATATTACCCAGGTAGTGGACCTTCACAACCCCAACTCCAATCCAACAATAGTTACAACTATCAACAAAGACCAAACTACAACCCTGCATATAACACTAGCTTTTCCAATGATCAAAACCCACCTCATGGCTTGCCAAATGGAGGCATGTCTCAAAATCAATTCCCACCACCTTTAAGAACTAATGGATCAATGGTTGGTATGAACAAACATCAAGGATACCCTCAAATGGGCCATAATGGCGGACCAATGCCTCCACAGCAACAACAACCTCAAATGCAAAGATTGAATTCATTACAAGGTTCAGTGAATACTTCCTACTATGACAACCAACAACAGCCACAGCAACACCAATCATACGGGCAATTCAACAACAATCCTGCCAGTTTCAAGAATGCAGCTCCAATAGATCCATTTATTGAACAACGTTTTAAGGCCAATCCTAAAAAGAACAACCGTCGTTCGGCCATGCCAATGAATGGCAATTTGGATGGTTTGGATATGGGAGGTAGAGGTGGCATGCCACTACCAGGGACCGGTCGTAAATCAGTCAGCATGATTGGGGGAGCTAGTAATGGATATCCTCCGCAAGCAGGTAGAAGAGCCAGTTCCAGTGGCCCAATAATGTTGAACACTACAGGAGGTGGTTCACAACAACAACAACACCAACCACCACAACAACCACAAATGCATGGCAATCATTTGAGACCACCAAGCATGAATGACTCCCAAACTTCATCATCATCTGCCACGTCTAACGATACACCTAAAACCAACAATGACAATATCCATATCAATATGAATGTTCCAACCATGGATTCAAGCAATGCTAAACCATTAGGTGGTATTTCATCGTCGAATTTAGGTGACTCGAATGACAAGAAGAAGAGGGGATTATTTGGTAAAAAGAAAAAGTAAAGGTGAAAAAAAAAAAATTAATTTGATTAATATATTAATTGTTTGAAGATTTACTGTTTTTTCTTTGTCTATGTTCATGTTTTCTATTGTTTTCAGTTTTATAGTTTGTTTTATCATCTCCGTTTTTCCATTCAACCATTCACCTAATTTAGTATTATTTACTACATACATCGCTTTAATATAAAAATAGATACAAAAAACTTTTACGTTATTGCTTCATTACTTTACATTTAATTCAGGCCGATCACATTCAATCCAATAATATCCATGGGGAATGATTCTAGAGCTAACTCTGACTCCTCTACTTGTGAGTTTTATGAATGTCACATCGTTATTTGAAAACATCATTTTGTCTATGCTTAATTTCGTATTCGTTGAATATATACGAGTTTACTTCTTACTTAGCTATAGCAAAGATAAATCATAATTAATAAAGATTACACTGAGTTCCATAGAAATAGTTTGAACAAACCTGTAGCATTGGTCTGAATTAACTATAAGCAAACTGTATCACTTGTTCCTTGCTTGTTGCAAAAAACAATTATGGCAAGTGAAATTTTTCAACCACACACGACCTATTCTTAATTGGTCAAGAACAACCAAAAAAAAAAAAACTAGTGGGAAAAAATCAAGCAAGTACGTTTAACCAATATCTACACATAGCTATTCTCCAAAACAACAAATACTCTGTGCTTCATAATGACCAAAAGATCCTTTTATGAAGATGATGAATACATAATAAACAAACCAGGTACCACGGTCCCCATAACTTCCCAATTGGAAGAGAAAGAATCCATCCATGGGAATGCCACTCTTATTGATGGGATGGTAATTCGATCCACCCCCATTTTTGAAAAATATGCCAATTCATTAAGACATTATTTCCATGATAAGTTATCCCTCTGGACTGCTGAATTGGATACACAAAAATCGGCATTTAATAACGAAGTCAAGAATTTGAAATATGAAGTAGATTCATTGATTAATGAACCCGTGTTGCCTAGTTTAATCTATATTTTAACCATTGGATTAACAGGAAGTATCTTGGTTAGAAGAAGAAATATCTTGTTGAGATTCATCACACCTGTTGTGGGGTCCGGAATTGCTACTTGGTATTTCATGCCAAGGACTTTTAACGCTATTGGAACGAGAATTGATCAATTGGAATCGGAATATTTACCTGAGGTTCATGCTCAACAGAAAGAATTAAAGAAGAATTTGCAAGTTGTTGAAAAGGAAGTGGATGAAGGGGTTGAGAAGGCTAATGAATCGGTGGTTCAAGCAGTTCATGATTTTAGAAAAACTGTGAAGGAAATATGGGGATAGATAAATATTGCAAAATGCTTGAATATATATTCCAAAAATGTAAATGTGTGTGTGTGTGTGTGTAATGTAATATTGTCTATTTATTTTACTTTTATTGATTTATTTTTCATTTTTTGTTATCATCCCATCAAGGATAGATGACCACCTAAGCAACTAGTATTTGACCAGTTGTATAAACAAATGCAAATCCTCCAATGACCATTAAAATATAATCAAGAATACTTAACCAGTACCTTGACCTCTTTTCCTCTTCCAGTAATCCATCATGGATTTTACAACAACTCTTAAGATGCAAGATCGGAGGATACATGTAAACCAAAGGAATACATGCAAAACACCCAACGAATGAAACAAACTTATCCAAATTCTGACCTCCAATGAAGGCAACATATGCTATAAAAATGACAAATGTTGCTCGGAAAATGTTCTTTAACCACTTGATACCAGGTGAACTTTTACCACTGCCAAATATCAATTTCGATTCAAGTAATCTAATTGCGGGGAATAATTGTAATGGAGTGGACAATAAAATAGCCAATGAATATAACAACTGGGTGATTATAACCCCAGGTGACTCTTGTGGCAAGTTCAATAATATGACAGTTCTAACTTTGTCACCAAACGTTAAATATCCTAAACTTCCAACTAGTATCATTATAATTGCGATGGTAAACACAACTTTCCCTAAAACACTTGGGAAATTGTTTGGTTGAATCATTGATTCTTGAATTGGAATAATTAACCCAATACCTTCAAATGCAAAAATAGCAGTACCAATAAATAAAGAAAACCCAGATTCATTAAAATAGTACTCTATGTCAGGACCGAAGTTACCATGATTGACACCCAACCATTCATATACCATGAAGTATACAATTGCAAAAATACCAGCAAAAATGAAAACGTTTGCCAATACAGCCAGTAGCGACAACTTGGTTATATCTCTAATTAAAGACAATGGCACTATAATGAATACTTGCAACACTATGAACCACAATATGTTCAAATCAGAAGTATCATAGCTCGATACATTCACAATGAATGCCCTGAGGTTTTCCAGGGTAAACACGATATAAGCAGCAGCGAACCCAATTTGAGAAATCACAATGGAAGAAAGGATTAATCGTTGTAACCAAGGACCATACAATTTCAAACCTATCTCGGCAAAACTCGAAACTCTAGTGGCCATTTTGGTATAAGTAAGAATGGTATAACACCACCATGAAAGTAATGCAAAGAATGCCAACAACCCAATGGAAAAGAATAAACCACCATTGGCGAATGCTTTCGGAAGGAAAAGCACACCTGTACCTACAAACGCCTTTAATAACAAGAAATATGCCTTCCTGTCAGTTGCTGTTCCCTTGGGATTGTAGTTGTCACGCTGGATCAATGGCTCTTCTTCTCCTGCTGATGGTAAAAGGTATTGGTAATGATTGGCAATGTTCTCTTCATCTTCCAAGTTCTCCCCAGCAAAGTGACCATAGATACTCAAGAACTCAATGAAATTCCTCGTCAAGAAACTCGGAGTAGTAGTACGTAAGGCTTCGATGTTGTTGTTTGGATTATTCTGTTGACTCAACAAAAACTCACGACGGAATCCCCCGGGAACATTAAACGATGATGCATGTGATCTGACCAGACCAGAACCCAAAGATTCGGCACTTCTGGTTTTCTTCAAGTTTGGTTTCTGAACATCTTCTTTAATCTTGTACAAATCTCTGGTGATATCCGCTCCTTCTTGCTTCAACGAGTCAAAATCACTAGGTAAATGCTTCGATACTTTTTTAATCAATTCGGGATCATCAATACCAGTAGCCAAATCGAGATTCTCATTTTCAGCAAGATTTGGATACTCAGAAGCTTGATCTGATGTCCATTCACCAATGGCAGATTCGTCGTAATCACCTCGTAAAAATTGTGAGTTTGCAACATATGAGTTTGATGCTGAACCTCTTTGCGAATGGCTTGTTAGTGCGAATGGAGATTGTGATAATGATGGAGATTTTGTTAACAATGCTATCGATCGTCTTCGTTCCCTCTTCTGGATTATATTCTGAGGTTTGGACATTGAGCGGAATATGTATGAATATGCTAGGTTATGTTGCCATCAATGAATTCAAAGAAAAAGAGCGAAGTAGAACTGCACTGATCTGTTGATGCTGTAAAAAAAAGAAACTTAATATAATAGAAGTAAAAAAAAAGAATTGTCATTGTTTTTTTTTTTTTGGGACCAAAAATTTCTTTGTCTTTTTTATTCATTTTTGGTGCGCGATGACTGATGCCAGATAACAAGATATCATTCATTTATTTCGACGCAACATGAATTAGTTACGTACGAGAATACAGCAGAGGGGTATTTTCTTAATAGTGGTGACGGTAACCCAATCAATTTCGAAGCATAATATTATGTTGATTGGAAATATGCCGTATAAAAAAAAAATAGTGTTTCACCGATAAAGAATGTTGTACAAATTTTTACCTGCAAAGAAACCAACAGAACGAAAAGAAAAAAGCGTCATATGGCGATCTCCAGGGGGAAGGGGAAGGAGAAGAAGGGAAAGAAAAAAAAAATATTCCTTCCATCAAAAATTAATTTCTCATCGGTGTTACATGCTACTTGGGGAATAATAGACATTGGTGATATTCCACGTCATAATATTGAATTATGCAACAATAAATTAACAGCCACAAAACTAGCGATTCTTGAAGTGTGTTCAAGAACTTTGATTGGTTGCATATAAGTTGCAAAAAAAAAAGCTTATTACTTGGCAGATAATGTTCGTACATACTAATTCATATTTTTGCTTTCGCTAGATAGTGGGAAAGGTTGCAAAATCATAAATAGGAAAGAAACTTAATCTTCCAGTACCAACACAGTTATCGTATTCAAACAGGTTAACAAAATCTTACTCTCCCATACAACGGTGAGATTCCGAAAAGCTTCAATGGTAATGCCAGTGCCTGTTGATCATTATGGTTTTCTACGTGAAGAATAAGCTTTGTTGTAACTGTAGCACATCCTTGTCAGTTTGTTAAGGAGTAATTACAAAGCTTGTAGTTTGATCATTTGCCATGCTTTCTTACTTGCAGATATCAATGTCGACAGATGTAATTATGATCATAGGATTTTCAGATGTCTTTGAACTCCACGAGTAAATCTCTTCAGAAAGTATACCTTTGCCTAGGAATAAGGAACTTAGATTCGATAGAAGAGTTTGACAGAACAATTCGAAAAATTGTCGACCTATCTAGAAGCCACAGAGAAGAATTTTTTCTTAAGGATGGAACGACCGGAACTGAAACATAGTCCTGATGTGATTGGCTATTCTATTTATTCCACACCACTAGGGTATTGAAATTCCTGAGAGGGGAAATACCTCAACAAGAGGGTTATTCAAAGCCATTGAAGTCAGTGGCTTTGATATCACTTAATAATGAAATTCAACACCAAATAGTTGGCAAGCAAGTTAGACCATAGAATTTGTCAAACTCAAATTGGAAAATCGGCTTTGTGAAACGTGCAGCAATCGAAGGATATAGAAAAAAAATTTATAACCGAGCGAATTTATAGGGGAAGGGGGTGGCAGCTTCAATTAGATTTTTACGTGAAAATTACATAAACAACCTGAGCCTACTTGCGGAATAGTTGGACTATAAATACAGTATGAACAACTGAAATTGAACCTCCCAGGTGTCACTTTTTTTTTATTTCTTCCTCAACCGCCTCCACCGAACTCAATTCCTATTCTTGCACTATGGTTTTATGCAAACATATTGACGCGTTAACATTAGAAGCCCAAATCTTGAAAAAGACACCACAAGCTCAATTGAAGAAAGAACAATTCATTGATGCTTATGATTCTCATAAGAACATCCCAAAATATGAAATTCCAACCGAATCCGCTAGCGAGCAGTTGATCTACAAATACCTTTCCCAGGAATTGTCGCTTGATGGTAACCCAACCTTGAATCTCGCCTCGTTTGTCAACACATACGTTGGTGATTCCTCGTTGAGATTGATCGAGGACAACTTGACCAAGAACTTGGCTGACAACGACGAGTACCCAAGTTTGATCGATGTCGAAACCAGATGTATCACCATCTTGAGTAACTTGTGGCATGCTCCACACAAGGTGGACCCTGTTACCGGTAACAAGGTCACCAACTCCATTGGGACTGCCACCACTGGTTCCTCAGAAGCGATCATGTTGGCTGGTTTGGCATTGAAGAAGAGATGGCAATTGAAGAGAAAGGCAGAAGGAAAGTCCACCGCCAACCCAAACATCTTGATGGCCACTTGTGCCCAAGTCGCCTTGGAGAAATTTGCTACGTACTTTGACGTTGAGAACAGATTGATCCCAATTACCGAGAAATCTGGCCACTTGATTGACACCACCAAGATCAAGGAGAACATCGACGAAAACACTATTGGTATTTTTGTCATTGTCGGATCCACCTTCACCGGTGCGTTCGAGCCAGTGGAACAGATTGCCAAATTGTTGGACGAGGTTGAAGAGGAACGTGGCTTGGACATCAGAATCCACGTCGATGGTGCTTCTGGCGGGTTTGTGGCTCCGTTCATCTTCCCCCACTTGAAATGGGATTTTGCCAACTCCAGAGTTGACTCGATTAACACCTCTGGACACAAGTTTGGATTGACCTCTGTTGGTTTGGGTTGGGTTATTTGGAAAGACTCCGACTTGTTGCCACAAGAATTGCGTTTCAGTTTGGACTATCTTGGCGGTGTTGAAGAAACATTTGGGTTGAATTTCTCCAGACCAGGTTTCCCAGTCATCACCCAATATTACAATTTCTTGACCTTGGGTAGACAAGGTTATGCTAAGATCTTTGATAGTTGTATGACCAATGCTAGATTGTTGTCTGAATATTATGAAGAAACAGGTTACTTTGAAGTACTTTCTGTTATTCACCACAAATTGACTGACGCTGAAAAGAAGGCTCAGTACACCAGAGAGGTTGATGACAAGAAATTGGACTCCAAGCTCTACACTATCAATGAAGAATACAAGCCAGGTTTGCCAGTTGTCGCTTTCAGATTCTCTAAAAGTGTTAGAGACAAGTATCCGGAATTACCACAGGAATTGTTCTCCTCTTTGATGAGAAAGAAAGGTTACATCATCCCTAACTATCACTTACCACCAAACGAAAACAACACAGAATTGTTGAGAGTGGTGGTCAGAAACACATTATCCTTGAACTTGTTAGAAAAATTGATTCAAGACTCTACTGAAGTTGCCGAATTGTTGTTTAGAGCTGCTGATTCTGTTAACGATATTACTTCGAAGGAAAACTTTGAGACTGAACAAGATAAAAAGGAACACATTCACCGTCTCTTATCTATCATTTCTTCAGCTGGTGATATCGAAGTCAGACAGAAGCAAAAGGAAAAGAAACCACATGAATTTGGTAAGCACAAGAAATCGTATCGTGGCACTTGTTAATCCTGTAGGTTGTTTATTTAGCTATTCAATTCGCTTTTTATACATGTCTGTATAGTGAATTGTAAGAATGTAAGTTTTTCGAATATGTAAAGTGGGCCAGAAGTGATAATAATGAAGAATCGAATGATTGCTAATATACATGTGTATTAATAATTGAATAAATTGCTGTAGATGAACCTAAAAAAGGTAAAATATTAAAATTCTATTATTAATTATAAATTATTCCTATCTTTTTTTTTTTTTTTTTAGTAATAACCCATTTTATGACCTGCTTCTTGATTACCCAATCGATAAGCTTTCTCATACCATTGTCTAGCTTTCCCCTTAGTAATCCCCATTTCACATAGTTCACCCATGAAATACATGGCATCGGGAGAATTGAATTCATCAATGGCTCGTTCACACCAAATCACAGCTCTATCAGGAACAGGTGTTGGGATATATTTACTTGCGCCATCACTTCCTTGTAAACACCATCTGGCTAATCCAACCATGGCATCGGGATGTCTCTTGAACGATAATGGAGACGAAGATGCCTTGATGTACCATTGAATGGATTTACTTGGATTTTGCTGTCTGTTTAATTCACCACGTTCATAAACAATACCCAATCTGACTTGTGCCAAAAGACAACTCAACTTGGCCGATTTGTTGTAATAGGTCAAACTTTTCGCATAGTTGACAGGAGCTAATTCCAAGGATTTCTTAATGAACTCATCATCGGTTGTCAAATCACCAGGGTAAATTCCTTCAAAAATCTTACCCAATTCATACGAAGCTAACCCAATGACTTCTTCCATTTCAACCATATCTTCATCATCTAATTGAACATCATTCAAGTCGATGTTGGACAAGTTTTTCAAGTATTTGAAATATTTCATGGATCTCATCTCTGGTACTTGTAAATAAAACATGGCCATTTTCAAAATTGCCCTATTGTAGCCATATCTAGCAGCAAGGGTGTAATATTCAACGGCTTTGCTAAAATCATTCAATTCATACTCGTGGATCTCACCCAATTTGTACAATGCTTTGAAGTCTTTCTCATTGATACCAATGACTTTTTCATAATATTCAATGGCTCTATCTATATTCTTCTCCACGTTGAAATCCTGATTGTAAGAAACAAAATAGTCGTGCTTGAACAAATTAGCATAGATATAGTAAGCTTCACATCGAACACCATCTTTTTCTTGAACTCCAGATGCAAACTCTTTAATGAGTTTTGTGATATGTGTAACAGAGCTCTTGATAAACTGTCCCTTATTTGATGCTTGTTGCTCAGGTTGGATACCTTCTCCCTTGATGTTAATATAAGAGTATAATTTGTAATTGGTGGCCATGATCAACATTTTTACCCAATGTAATCTATATTCAGCTGTTTTGTTACCTGCAGCAATCTTAGTACGCAAATTGATAAACTGCTCGATTTTCTTATTGATCGTAGAATCTTGAACCTTTGGTGGTGGTGGTGGCGGTGCTTGCTTCTCTGCCTGTTTCTGTAATCTCTGATTGAGTTGCTGAGTATTGAAAACAGGAACACTGTGTCTCTTACTATCTCTTGGACTTGGGGTTTCTCTCACCATGGATCTTCTCTTGGAATCAGTCGTAGTTATGCTTTGTCTTCTACTTCTTGACGCTGAATTTGTACCTCCATATTCTGTCTGTTGCGACAACAATGGATTGGAGTAATTCATCATCATCAATTGATCAGTAGAACTTGAAAATTGAGGATATGAATTTTGTGGAACTGGAGGTGGAGGTGGAGGTGGAGCCATGGGCATCATTGATCCCATTCCTAAGTCAGGCATAGACATATTCGGATTGAATGGATACCCATTTGGTTGTTGGTTGTTTTGCTTAGTTTGCTTCTTTGGTTTCTTACCTTTTTTCTTTTCTTTAATAGGAGGTGCAATTGGTGTTGCAACTGGTTTCCGTCTGCCATCAGCAACTGCAAATTTTGACGAACCACCTCTTTCAATTGAATTATACGATGCTGCTGTTCCGTTTCTACTCAAACCTTCCGGTGAATCTGGAGTAGGTAACTGAGTGTTTGACAAGACATCAAACAGGGAATGTCTTCTTCTGTGTCCAAGGATATCCACTCTTCTTGCTGTATTGTCTTCTTCCTCATCTTCAGCAGCTGCATCTTCTTCACTATCATCATCGGAATCATCATCATCATCAAACAAGTACTTGCTGTAATCCGAAATTTGTCTTGTCAATCCAGCATCCCTGTCCTGCAAGTTCAATTTGGCTAATGAATGGGTGCTTTGAGATACAGAACTTGATAAAGATCTGTATTCACGTTGTGAATTATACTCATCATCTTCTTTATATGGACGGTATTCGGTAGGTTTGAAATTCATTTCCAATGATGTGACTCTGCCATTTGGTGCCATACTGGACATTCTGCTTTTTTGCAAAATGCTATTTGGGGTTGATGCATATCTGTTGGATTTGATAGTGGACCTTCTGGAGTTAGAAATCAATTCATTGTCTTCGTTGATTTTTTCACCATGAAGATTTCTAGATTTTTTATACGACATTAAATAATCGTGTGGAACTTGAGGTTCAATAGCATTCTCAACTGCTTGTGCGACGCTTATGTATGAACTTCTTCGAGAAGGTGGTGATGGGGTAATCTTGAGCGGTGCTTTTGTGCTAGGTTCTTGAACCTTTTTCTCTACCTGTGGACGTTGTACTTTCTGTTGTTGTTGTTGCTGTTGTTCTTGCGGCGGCATTTGAGGCAATTGAGACTGAGATTGAGCTTGCTGTTGGTAAACTACAGCAGCAGCAGTAGTAGCATCGCCATTAGCTTGTGGAGCATTGAGTGCTGTTGAGCTTTGAGTCATGAATGGATTATAGAAATAAGGCTGTTGCATTTGCATTTGCATTTGTTGCATCATTTGTGGATTTCCATAGAACATCATTGGGTTGAAGCCAGGGTATGCACCTGGATTCATTTGTTGTTGTCTCATCATGAATTGCTGTTGCTGGAGAGCTAATGCTTCGTAATAGCGTCTCCATTGCTCATAGTAAGGATGCTGAGTAGGAGCTACACTAGATCCGGAACTTACAGATTCTTCATCCTCTTCATCATCTTCTTCTTCAACATCATCGTCTTGTGACGAAGATGAGTATTCGCTAGAATTTGAACTGTCATCGTCGTCACCACTTTCTTCATTATCATGTGGTGGCTGTGGCATTGAATAGAATTGAGGGCTAGTTTGGTACATCTGATTGTAATTGAAATGCTGTTGTGATTCCAGCGGAAGCATAAGAGGAGGAATTCCTGGTCGTGGTGTTTGCTGCACTTTGGCTTGTTGCTCGCGAATGGTTTCAGATTGTTCATTCGACGGTATATTATGTTGCTCTAGCACTTTCTCTGGCTCTGGAGCCTTGCGCTTCGTAGGAGTCTGAATGATGTGTGGTTGAGAAACGACAGTATCTTCAACTGGAGGTGGTGCTGCAGCTGATTCTTGGTGTTGATGCTGGGATTGTTGGTCTGGGTAAACAAACAGGTGGTTAACATCGTAGTGCAAATGCAGCGGTTCGACTTCTTTTTCTTCTTGTTTTCGTTCTTGTTCTTGTACTTGTTCTTCTGGCGGCACTTGCTGTTGATTCAACATGAGACCCTGTGGTTGCTCACTACTATCCAATGGTGTTGGGATTTCTGTTGGAATATTTGATGTTTCTGTATCGTTGGTACTAAGGTTTTGGCCACTTTGATTTGGATCTAAAGAAGGATGGTAGTCTTCGTCAACATCAGATTTCTCCACATGATACTTAGTATTTTCTGCATTAAACTTAGCATTCATTGGTTTGGGTTTGTTACTGAATACAGCAAACAGCTGGTGGTCTATTAATTGTTCTGTGACTTCATCCAAGGAAACATCATTGGCATCAAAATTCAAAGCATCATCACCCATTTCTACGGGGGGTAATTGATTCTCTTGATTCGAATATGAACGTGCATGGGATAGCTCTTTTTGCCGAATGTTGGGCAATTTCTTCGTACTATAATACTCGGACTTTGGTCTATGTTTGGCTTGGTTATGGGGCTGTAACGCCATTGGGACGTTTTTTTGAGGTGTAGGTTGCTTGAAATTGGAAGTCTCACTGGAAGTGTTTGATGCAACAGAATCATTAGACAGGAAGACAGAATTCCTCGTCTGGTTTCTCTTGTGATTTGCTTCTTTTAACTTCGAGAATAATCCCATTGTTGTTGATGGTGGTGGACGAGGAGGAGGTAGTGAGAAAGAGGCTGGTGTAATGAATGAAGGAAAAGGTTTACTTTCCTGAACTAGTGGGTCTTAAACACAGATTGGTACGATACGTTTCTTTTTCCCTAATGAATGAATCAGTGGATGGCCAAAGTGGAAAAAGAAAGGGATGACAAATTTGAGGAGTAGACGAAGTGTTTTATATTTGCAATGTTCTGGTGGCTTGGGGGTAGATCGTAGAAATTCGTTTTGGCGGGATAAAAATAGCACACTGGGAGAAGAAGAAAAAAAAATAGTAAACACTATAAGAAAACAATAATCTGCTTTGTTAAACAATAATCCTCACTATGCGTATGTGTAACCCCCTTTCAACGTGGTTCTTGAAATTGTTGGGATGATGTGATTTAAAAAAACGACGGGTGTGAACCTTTGTAGTATTGGAAGGAAAAGTGAATTGGGATAAGCCCTGGCTTTTTTTTATTTTAAATGAAACAGGACGGTTGGCTTGAAAGATTTTATTCTGGCTATTAAAATAAAAAAAAAAAAAAAAAAAAAAATCAAACGGTTGCAGTATATAACAGCCCAAAAAAAAGTTTGAACTGGAGATGTTACTGTTATTTGCAGTGACTAATGATGATGATAATGGGGAGACTGCTTTTCGTTTAGCCTTTCGTTTAGTTCTCTCTCGTGTACACACTATGTATCAAGATAAAATGACAGCTGGTTTACCATTGGAAGAGCCAGACTATATATATTGTTTGTTACTCAACCACTCTTCAAATGAAATTCAGTTCCGGTTATGCCACTGGCAGCGTTTATAGCAACCTTTTAGAGCTACAAGAATATTGTTTGAAATGGTTCAAATATTCAGTAGGTGCCTGGGCATTGCATCATTCATATTTCAGGTCATATAGCATTCTTTGCACCTTCTTCAGCATCAAGTTTCCCATTTAGGCTGAATTGTAAACAAATGTGATTTGCCGAGATATGACACAAAATTATGATCCGGAAAAAAAAAAATTAAAGCTCCAGTTTTTATACAACTACCTGTTTAAAGTATATATCGAGAAAACTAGTGATCTGTTCTATATGTCTCATTAATTCTGAAAAGAGCATGACAAGCGTGTATGTTTAATCCTACTCTCGTAGAAAAATCTTGGAAACATTAAGGCTAGGGAGTGACTTCTCCCTTACACTAAAAATAGCTCTTTTCCCTCATACTCGTTTTTTTTTATGCAGTACTTCTTCACCACCCGATAAAACATTGCGTTTGAAATTCCTCTCTCCCTCGATTAATAGCCAGCCAACTTAATTGTTCTCAAATATGCATGAATCAACTAAGGGATGTTTAACTAGAATTGCTCGATTGTTCCCGAAGGGTTTTCTGATTAGTTGCTAATTAGTGGGGTAGTGGTATCTTTCCCCCTTTGTGCCTAATTAACTCATAAAAATTATTGTGTGTATGGGAGTGGGAGTGGGTGTGGGTGTGGGTGTGTGTTAAGTTATTCAAAAAGAGGAGGCGAGAAGGAGTTGGGGGTGCCTAAAAGCATTGTGTTGAATCATCCTTATGCAGAATTCGTGGGAGTGATTTTCAAGAAACAGATAAATAACACGTTACAATGCGTTGAGGGGGGAATTATGACTAACGATTCATACGACAACTGAAGTTTTACATTCTATAAGTTATTTCGGTATGAAGCCAGTCATTGAATACATTGAATTCACAATGAATGTATATGCTTATGAACCTATTGGAATCATCGATACGATTTCTAGAAATTGATTTGTGAGGCGGGAAGGGGGGTATGCGGAAGGAACTAAAGGGAAAATAAATTACCAAATTATGCATCATCGACAAATCGTAATTATTTTGATCTGATTTGGAAAATTACTCTCTGTACATGCATTGCTTTGTTTGAGTGTGTGTGTACGTGTGTATGTGTGTATATGTGTGTCTCAAGGATAAATGTAAGCTTCGTTTTTGTTCAACTTTTCTTCCTAAAATCTCCTCCTCGTTAATGATTATTTTTTTTTTTTCAGCCCTCACTACAACTACTAACAAAGCAATTCACAAGAAAAATTGGTTGCAAAATGATGCGAATAAAATTACAATAGTTAACCAGATATACATTAGAAACACATACACTTTGAAGTCATTTATCGTGACCTTGGTATATATTGCTCATTAGAAATGTGGCAAAATAGAACCATCTTTCCACTTGGATATCAAGCTGTTATCTCCGAAATTTGGTTGCACTGAGTGGCTTAAATGCGTTGATAGTTTTGCACATATGTGATGAAAGAACGAACAGAACCAAAGCACTATTTAACTCAGGCAAATATCTCTTTGAAATATCTTTTATTTAAAGTTTGAGAGAATAAAATATGGACTTTGTTTCAATTGCATCATTTTCAACCCTGGTATCCACAAGTGTATCAAAAGCAAGTACAAACACACCAACTGTGATGTGGAGTTCAGGTCAAGAAATTTTCAATTACAATGATAAGAAAAATTGATAATCTACAAATTGTTTATATAACCACAGTAGCTGGATGGATGAAGGGATATATATATTAAAAAAAGACTATAAAAGAGGATCGAAATTCCTAATTGACAGTTGTTTTTGAATTCATCATCAGATTCTAATAATCAATCAACTACTTCCATACTCAAAAAAATGAAATTCGCTGTTGCTACTTCAACTTTGGCTCTATTCGCTGTTGTTCAATCTGGTGTTGCTTACTACGATGATGGTAAACACGATCATCATGATGATGACAACGGTATCATTACTTTGCGTGGAAAATTTGCTTTAGCTGTGAAAGAATTTGATGATAAGCATGGTGGTAAAGGGTATGGTGACCATGGTAAAGGTTATGGTGATAAGAAGTTGGATCTTGTCTACGAAATTGGTGACGGTCAATTGGAATACGGTTGTAGAAGAGATCAAATTTATTATCCATTCAATGATGATGATGATTACAAATCTGGTAAACAACAACATGTCGGTGGTAACGATGACCACAAATATGGTAAGCCGCAACGTTTCAGTGATGATGATGATGATGATCACAAGTATCATAAGCCGGAACCAGTTTACAACGATCATGATGGTCACAAACACAATTGGAAACGTAGTGATGATCACGATGATAAAGATAAATTCAGAACCATCGAATATGATAAGGGTTACTTCTTCTTCACTTTGAAGAAATCTGTTTTACATGATGAGAGACATGCTACTGGTGAAATTGTTGCTAATCATCAATTCCAATTTGACGATCCAACCCAAGCTGACGCCTTATTCAAAAAGGGCTTTTCTGTTGTTCATGAAGATGGTGAATACTTATTGGCTTTGAAAGGTAAGACTAAGTTCTGGAATTCTGCTGTTAATGACAAGGGTGTTTACAAGATTTATGATGCCCCAATTACAGAAAAGAGTGAACCTATTGAACTCATTGTCATTAAAGTTGAAGAAGAGAAAGAGAAAGGTAATGGTAAAGGAGATGGTAAGCATTGGTGAATCTAGCAAATGAAAATGCTAAAAATGGAAACTATTTGTTATTGGTAGGTGTTAAATTCCAAAAAGGTGTTGGTAATTTTTTCTATTTCTTCGTCATTTTAGTTCTATTTCCGATAGGATTATTATTTTTCATTTTTTCTTTCAGGTTTTATTCTTCGGTTAGGTTTTTGGTTATTGATTGATCAAATTCTTTTTTTTTTTTCTATAGTTTCCATTTATGAATATACGTAAATTACACCTAAGTTAATAATTTTAATTGTTTTTTTTTTTTTTGATGCAGGTTGCAATTTCCATTCGCTGGATTTTGCAGTCTGTGATTTGCTGTGCTCCCACCACCTTGACTTTTTTTATTATTATTTCCACTTTTGTGTCACCATTTCTCCCCTTCTCCATTTTATTCTCCACCTATTTCCGCGATTCCTAATCAAGAATATCCACAGTTTTGACTTTCCATTATTAATTCCATATTTTATATCCTCTACTTACTTATTGTTGCTCTACTTATTATTACAATTCAGAGGGGTTGGCTTTCCATCGATTGTTTCCATACTCAAAATATTCCAATACACAATTACGAATGTCAATTACAGGAAAAGCAATTACTTATGTCACCCCCTGGGATGGCGACTTGCTGGAACTTATCCAAGAAACCACCTTTGATATTGTTGAGGACAATTTAGAAACCAATGACGTTGTCCTTAAAACTCTTGCTTCTCCCATTAACCCCAGCGATGTGTCGCAGATTCTTGGTGGGTATAATAAACCAATTGCAAATTTAAGATTGGGCACCGAAGAAACCCATCCGGTTCATATTGGTGGTAATGAAGGAGTGTTCGAAATCATTAGAGTGGGGGAAGAAATCACGAATTATAAAGTGGGAGATATCGTTATTCCAAAATTACCTGGATTTGGCACTTGGAGAACATATGCCTTGGTGACGATTACTGAAAGAGATCCAACCCCGTTTATAAAAGTCAATGATTTAACCCTTGATCAAGCAGCAATAGTTTCAATCAATCCAAGTACCGCTTATCAATTATTACATCAATTCATTGATGACTGGCAAGAAGGTGATTGGATTATTCAAAATGCAGGTAATTCTCAAGCATCCAAATATCTCACCCAATTGGCTCATTTACAAGGACTCAACACGATTTCCATCATCCGTGACAATAAATCGCAGGAAATCATTGATGAATTGTACTCATTCCATGCTACGAAAGTGATTTCAGAATCGGATTTCGTGAATAAGAATTTCAAAATTGAAGAATTCACCAACAAGGGTAATGTGAGATTGGCGTTGAATAGTTTAGGTGGCATTACTATACCTGCTTTGGTTAAGAGTCTTTCTGAAAATGGTACTTTGGTTACTTATGGAGTCTTGGCTGGTGGTCAGATTGATTATGATGGGAAATTGCAATTGTTCAAAAACTTAACCACCAAGGCTTACTGGTTAACTGCAAACACGAAGAAGAGCCCACAAGGTAAAATTGATACGGTTGAACAATTGACGACGTTGTTTAAAGAGGATAAAATCAAAGTGGTTCCTTACAACAAGGTGGTGTATAATGAGGCAACAACACCGGATTTTCAGAAATTGATATTAGAAGCTATTGTCAAATCAAAATCAGAAAAACAAGTGATTGTGTATGAATAAGTAGTATATGTAAGAAAATTTAGGAATAAATATATGAATTACTATATATGAGCTAGCATTGTAAATACCCCCAGACATGAAAGAAAGAAATAAATAAATAAAAAAAAAAAACAAAGCGGAATATCAAGCACGATAAACGAAAGCTCTCTATAATTGTGAATGAACTGAATGAAAGAAGAAAAAAATATTATACTGCTGGACTAAATTCCATCCAATTCCAGTTATTATTCGAATTGTTTGTACCAGAATTATTATTTGCAGTGTTGTCGTTATTGCTATCATTATTATGACTTGCACTTGGTGGTAATCCATTTGGATCTAACAAGTCCAACTCATCATGGTGTTGATGGGATTGATTATTTATGAAGTCAGTTTGAAATAAATTCATATTCAACAATTTGTCTATATCATCTGTATGGGTGTTGTTATTTGAATAGTTGTTGGCATTGATGTTGAAATCCAAGAATGAGTCAAAGTTCATTAACTCATCCGTGGTGGATGTGGTGTTGGTGCTTGCTGCATGGCTCAAGCCCAGCATGGAAAAACTTTGCGGTGTTGGACTTTGTTGAGTTTGCTGAGTTCCTCTGGTAGATACCGATGGTTGAATGGTGCTTGATTGAGGTTTGGCAAATTTGCCAACGTCAAACTCTGTGAATATGCTTGTGTTTTCATTCAGAATCATCTTATCATTCTTTTTGACCTGTTTGCGTTTCTTGTCGGCACTCAAAGGTCGCAAAACCCCATGCAACTTATAAAACAACCCACAAGCATTGCAAAGTAGATCACCATTGTTTGTTTTCCTCCAAAGAGGTGTGGTCCTGGTTTCACAGTTGGTACATTGTAAAACTTTCTTTGATTGATTACTACCTAATGATTGCAGGTGTTGTCTGTTTTGTGATGATGGTTGCTGTTGCTGTTGTTGTTTTTGCTGATTTAATGTTGACTCAAGTGATGATATATATGACGAAAGGAAATTATTGTTGGTGTTGGAATTTGCAGGATTGGTCTTAGATCTATCTGATGTTTTGGCTCTCTCCGACGAGTATTCTTCTTGGCTGATTTTTCTGATATGGGCCACATAATCAAACTCATCCAAATTGGAATCATGTAAGACATCCTCATTTAGTGACTTGGATAGGGAGTTACTCCTTGCCTGAAGTTTAGTTGCTGTTGGGATATTGGTGGAGCCGGTCGAAACCGAATTTGATCTAATCAAGGGTTTCGCAATTTTGCTTTTATTTGAGCTTATTCTCCATGCGAGGTTCGATATTCTTTGATTTTGTTGTTGGTTTTGTTGTGGTAGGTATTTCTTTGAATACATTTTGAATATGTCCAATGAAACGTCGTCTTCATCGCTAATTAATTCCTGGATATTGGGAACTTGAGATTGCAGTTGCGGATGTGTCATTTCGGTTCCGGACGAAGTGCTAGTGACTGGGTTTGGTTTGATTTTGCCTGTGTCTATGTTCATTTCTGATTCTGGTGGAGTTGTTTTGCTGGTTGAAGTGGAGCTAGGAGAATACATTGAATAGTTGGAGTGTGGACTCTTCATAAAAAAAAAATTACAGTTGCAAGTGGATATAAGAGAGGAGAACAGGAAAAAGAGAGATAGATATGAAGGCTTTTTTTTTCTCTGTCTGTTTCTCCAACCTAACTTAATGTGTGAATGTGTGTAATGAGGGAAAAAAAAAAAAAAAAAAAAAGAA
>JAKTVH010000102.1:0-36413 GCA_030557105.1 Candida frijolesensis | reverse complement strand
TTGAAAAAAAATACACGGCATTGGATTTCATTTTCATTGATCATTGGAAAGATTTGTACGTTCCGGATTTGAGAGTGTTGGAAAGTCTTAACTTGATTGCACCCGGTACTGTAATTGCTGCTGATAATATCTACATGCCAGGGGCTCCTGAGTACGTGAAGTACGTTAACATGTCCCCCCAAGAGAAGAAGATTTATAACGACACCAATAAAAATCCAGAAGGTGAAGAATACATCGGTAGATGGAACATATTGTATGATACTGAAACGATCCCTGTCACCAATCCAAAAAATGGTTTCAGTGATGCGGTTGAGATCACTAAATGTGTAGATTACTTAACTGGTTGAAGTAAATAGCAAGTAAGTCCAGATCATTTGATACACCCAATATAAAAAGAATTAGCGTGAGGAACTGTTGGCAAAGAATAGATAAGTCGTGCTACTTCGTTAAGGTGTTGTGGTTCACATACACAATGGAAATTTACCTTTGCAATAAGAGAAGAAAAATCTTCACCTTCAGTAATTCTGTAGTTTATATCTTTTTCTCTTCTTCAGGTCTTAATTGTATATTTTCGTCCAATCTACAATTGTCATATTATTTTAATCATAATCCCATTTTTCACAGGAACTGAAGGTGGGACGGAAAAAAAAAAATACACGTATAGTTGTTCTCCTCCTGGCAAGGCATATTCTTCTTTATAATTTACACCAATGACTGATCTAACTCCTTTATTCAAACAATGTGTTGACATTGTCCAATCTGAATATAAGCCATCCACGGCATCGAAACATAGTCCGAAACCCGCATACACGCTTGAAGATACATTCATCCAAGAAGCACAGGATTTTTACAAAATCATAACCAATCTAAGTCAATTCATCAACGAAATAAGATCCAATTATTTAGCCATCAATGACGACACCAAAGTATCGGGATCATTATCCATAGAAGACAA
This sequence comes from Candida frijolesensis, assembly GCA_030557105.1. Lineage (NCBI taxonomy): Eukaryota > Fungi > Ascomycota > Pichiomycetes > Serinales > Debaryomycetaceae > Candida > Candida frijolesensis. The sequence continues at coordinate 35,458 of JAKTVH010000102.1, read as the reverse complement.
GAATAAAATAGACGAAGAGTTTAATTTTAAAGTGCAACAGATGTATAAACAATTAAACCATTTAGAAACGTATGAAACAAAACGAGAAAAATTGATTTCCAAGGCTAAACCTCAGGGCAATGGTTGGTTGAGTTTCTTAGATGAGGGCCCCAATGATCAAGAAGTTTATTTTGAAACTCTTGCGAATCATAGAAAACAAGTGTTGAGATTCTTGATGGAATCATTAAATAATGTTAGTAAGAAATTTGAAGCTATTCAACAAAAGAGAATTGCCAGGGAACGACAATTGAACTTGTTAAATTTCCAAAATTTTGAAGATGATGAAGATCTAAATGTCGATGATGGATATCCATTGCCTAGTTTGGATCAAATTCAACAATTACCAGAACAACAAGAGGAAGACTATGACAGCCAACTAGATCTTTCCCAACAACAGATTCAGGAATTGGAGTTGGAAAATCAAGAGTTTTTAAACATGAAAACCAATCAATTGAAACAAGTAGAGAAAGTACAACAATCAATTCTTGAGATTATAAATATCCAAAATGAATTGTCATTTAAATTACAAAGCCAAGGCGATCAGATTGAAAATTTGATGGATACCCATTCACAAGTGGAACTGGAAGTTCAAATGGGGAATAAGACTTTGAATCAAGCTACGAAGAAAAATAAAAGAGGTGCCAACATGTTGGTCACCCTATGTATCGTGCTTGGGTTATTAATGTTGTTAATAGACTATATATCAATTTTCTGAATAATCAACAACCGTACCTGCACCAATAGTAACTCCCTCACGTCTAATTACTATTCTTCCAAGAATCTTGTTATCTTCGAATTTCGTCAATGGGAGCAAATTGTTACCATCAAGTTCAATTTCCACTATGGCATTTTGCTTGGATACGAGATGTAAAATATTCTTCTTTTTCTTTTTACCATTGATGATTTCAATAATTTTCGATATTCTGGCAGGTACTTGGGTATTATTTCTAAATAATACAAACGGCATCCCTACCAACAAAGGTTTGTCCATATTGAATAAATGAAGTGACGCTATGAATTTATTAACTGTCTTAACTGGAGATCCTGGTTTGGTTAACAAATCCCCAATACGAATTGGATCGGAATCTTCATTTTCAAGATGGCTTGCTTTGAATGCGAATTGGGTCAATTCTCCACTAATGGCAAAGTCAACTGGCTTTTTAAACACTTTCATAGATTGAACTTGCAATGACTCTTGACTTGGCAACGCAACAATGGTCTCGCCCGATGAAATAACCCCACTGGCAATCTTACCACTAACTTTAACTTCCCCCTTATCTCTATAAACATCATGCACCGAGACGAAAAATGGTTCAGATGTAACATTCTTAGAAGTTTTTTCAAGTTCAACAGTTTCGATGTATTCGGCTAATGTTGGACCCGTATACCATTTGAATTGTTCAATGTTTGCATCACGTTTCACAACATTGTTCCCTGTTAATCCAGAAATCGGAATGAAATCAATTTGATTTTCGTTAAATTCAACATCTGGTCCCGTCAAAAATTCAATCATTTGCAATTTAATGGCTTCGAATCTTTCTTTACTCCATTCTTCCTTGTCCATTTTATTAACTGCAACACAGATTTTCTCAATACCGAAATTTTTTGCCAATATAGTATGTTCCTTAGTTTGTCCATCTAAGGTGAACCCAGCTTCAAATTCCCCTGTGATTGAATCAACCACCAACAAGGCAAAATCAGCCTGAGAAACTCCACCAATCATCTGTGGTACAAAATCTTTGTGACCTGGCGCATCAATGGCTGTGAATTTTGTAGTTTTAGTTTCAAAATCCGTGGCACAAATGTCAACGGTTACTCCATGGGTTCTTTCTTCTTCGGTTTGATCCATAACCCAGGCTAATGCAAATGAACCCTTACCTGCCTTTTCCGCTTCCTTAACTAATTTATTGACAGTTTTGGCATCAACAATACCAAAATCATACAACAATCTACCCATCAACGTTGATTTACCAGCATCGACATGTCCAATAACGACAAAGGATTTCCTAGGTTTAATGTAAGCAGAAGATGAGGTGATTTCTTTGGCAATATCAATCTTCTTAAACGGCTTTGTTTCCTTTATCTTCTTTCCTTGAGGTTGCTGGGTGTGTTGTTGTTGTTGTTGTTGCTCGGGAGTGATCTTAAGATTCTTGACCCCTTCAAAGGCTTGTTTTTGGGCTTCTAAAACAACATCATCCGGGGATGGTTTGGAAAAGTTTTCTTTAGTTTTGCTGATCTTTTCTAATGATAGGTTTAGGTTAGTAACTGGTTGAAAAATCGAAGCATGCAATCGTCTTCGTTTCTGTTCATTCTCCATCACATATTGCGCCGGTTCGTCATCTTGAAACCAGAATATAGATACATCATTCGTGGGTTTGTTCAACAGTATAGAGTTGTCTAGTTGCACATCAAACACGATCTGTGGTGGGGATGCCGTGGGTGTTTGATGATCTTTTGGTGGTAGGGGTATGGGTGAGGCGGTTGATTCACTGGTTGTTTGTTGCTTCTTGGTGAATACTAATTGTCGACGAGGTAGTGGTTTCTTGTGCTCTAATGGAGATGTGGTATTGGTTAATCTGTCAAGAATGGCAATTGATTTCGGTATCGTTGTTGTTGTTCTTGTTGTTGATGATGACGAGGCCGTGGTATTCGATTGCGATTTGGCATTGGACAATGCAGCTAACTTTGATATAGGTTTAGGAGGAGTATCTGTATTTTCCACATTTAGACTTTCTTGGGATTCTCTTTGCTTTGTTCTTGCTTTTGCCAATTGAGCTAGTTTCGACATTGTTGTGTCACTGATTGAAATGACAAAATAAGTTGACTCATTTGCTTCCTTTTTTTTCAACTCATTTTTTTTGTTGCTTGGTGTGAATGATCAGAGAGAATGGTGAAGAAACTTGGAGAACACCCGTGGTTGGATGCAACAGAAATAATAAGGCAGACAGATAGATAGATAGATAGATATACATACTTTTCTTGAACTTTGATTTCAATTCTTCCACTGTGGTAGGTATTTCGAAATAATTGTAATATAACGATTCTTTTAAATCATATTCAGGGATCTCATCATTATAATCTTTTAATTTTTTCTTCAACTCTGGAAGCATTTCGTGTAACAAATCATATTCTTCGTTGTTTAAATTGTTTTCATCAAATTCTTCTCCCTCTTCCCCTTGTGAATGGTAATCTAAGTCATCGTCACTGTAATCCATTTCGAATATGTAACTTGGTGATGTATGGGGGATAGAAACGTGGAATGATGAATTGACAGAGTAAATTTTTCGTTCCGTTCTGATTCTCCTTCTTCTGGAACCATCCCGCGCTTCTTCCTTAAAAAATTACAGGAGCATGGGCATGGATAAGGTTGGAGGTTCTTCCCCAGAGTTTGTTAAGTGAATTCGAAGATGACCATGCTTAATTCTGTTCCATGGCTCTCTGATTTCTGTTTTATGAATCGCCGGATATGTGATATGATCAACTGCACTACTCTTTTCTTTAAATAGGAAAGTTATATTCCCAATGCGCTTCGAAAGCCACAGCTTACACGGACTTTAAATACTATATCAAATATACACAAGAGATATTTGTTCACATAATGACGTGGTCGCAATAAGATACAAATACTCTATTTTTGTTCAAAGACTCCTTGAAAGTTCAAGTAGTTCTCTACTCACGCATTTGTTACTACAAAGTATACTGATCCAACTACTAAAAATCACTCATGATTGAGATTCAAATAGCTGTATCAACTAACTAATCATCTGAAATTTAGAAAAACATTCAATCATAGTACCATAGTATCTATATGGTGTATTCAATCCGTTCGAAAGGTGTATAACTTTACAATGTACACGATTTTGACCAGAAGTACACGTCTTCTGGGTCGCCAATTGTTATATGTCGTCTAAGTGGCCTTCGAGAAATCAAAATTTGGTCCACCCCGTGGCGTCATAGCCTAATCGCGTGTTGTTTTTATTTGTATTGTGGTTTTGCATCTGAATGAGGGGATATGTTAATACAATAATCTTTAAGAGTGGATTGACAAGTAATATTCAATCACCATGTTGCCATTGTAACTTTTAAATTCAGAACTTGGAATATCATTTGTTATATTTTACCGTACACATCTGACTGCATAAAGATTTTGTTTCAGCAATCATAAAGATCGTTTCCATGATGCTCCCGAAAATTGCAAATTGAAAATTGGATAGCAGTGGTCATCACAAGAAATATTTCCATTTTATGACATGCATTCACGGAATAATAGAATATTTGGCTATGAAGATATATAAAACATCCCAGAACAACATAGGAAAGTATCCGCCATGATAGAATTGGTTATGATCGGACGCTTAAACAGGTGTATTACCATCGGCCCGCATCTTTCTGATTATTCTACCTTCTTCAAGTATAGCAGAGTGGTGATATTTGGTTAGATCCAGCAACCGAATTTTGTCACAGCATTGAAGTTGTGATTTTCTTTTTTTGATTTGACTAGCCACGAATTTCAAATCATTTCCGTCCGGTTTCATTATTTTTTTTTTTTTGAACCATTCTTCAGTCCATTCAGAATTGAAACAATTTTGAATCCCTCTTTCTTCTTTATTTATTGCCAAGACATTTAGTCGGATTTGGATATGAAAACTGCAATAAATGGGTCATATTATAATAGAACTACGTATTTCACACGAGAACATTGTTCAACTAACACAATTAACCAACAGAATTGTTGAAAAATCATCCTATTCTACAAGCGTTACCAAATAGGCAAAAAGGACAGATTCAATTCTCGAATTCTTCCATAAATATGCTTTCTTGTTTGCTTCTGTTTGACCACTGGAGCTTCATCGTCATATGAACCTCCAAGGCTATCCGAAATTAGAGTTTACATCAACCCAATGAATAGTTTCTCTAGCCATAAACAAAAACACAAACAATAAGGTTGTAAAATGGAGCTTACCCACGAGTACAAGAAAAGTCATCTTACGATTGCAAGTGGGCACTCATTATTCTGATAACCGATGGGAACAATTCATAATAAACTATCGATAAATTTCATATGGTATTTGTTTTTTCAGGAGACGAGGGTTTATTGAAGTGTTAAGTGTTAGTGCCGTGTTGACATGTTGAGGTGTTGCCCTACTGCCGTGTTGCCGACTAGCCGATATGTACTTCGCCATTGTGCCGACATAACCACAAAGAAGCGTTGTTGCAGGACGGATCTGTGCCATTCATAAGCCCGAATACTGTTCAAATTTCGGCCGAACAATTATACTCATCGTTTAATTGTCCAAATTGAGTAACTCGTTTTTAATTTTTCTTTCCGACGCAGTGCGTAATTGGAAATAACACCGATCGGGATAAACATTTATGCTTAGCCCGTTCCTTCGTTTGCTCTCGCATGGAACAACCAAGGAAGAAAAGAGAAAGGTGATGTGTCACGAAGAAGCTGAAAGGGAATGGGGTAAGATTACTCCATGGATTGTAGACCGGCTTGGCAAGGAAAACGTAATGCTTGGCGATCGTATCCTCCATTCTACGTATCTCACGTACCCTGGCTTGACTTTGATAAGTGGGAAAACTTTTCAGCAGCGAGGTAATGGCCGAGAACGGCAAAGCTATATATAGATCAGTGGTAGTTATGATGATGTGTAATCAAGCACGATATGGATCTACGACCACCAAAATTGCATGCCGTAGATCCGGTTGCTTACATTTTGGTGCAGAACGGAAATAATAAACAATGGCACGGAAAAAAACATGTCAATTCCGTTGGGGCTATTTAAGATGAGTAAAATTTCACGAAATGACACCAAAGAATTATTTTAAATTTCATTATTCTTGCGTTTTCTTCAACCTTTGACGTTTCCCATTTGTGACGAAGAATCTATTGTTGTTCAAAACTACCTAGCCGCAAACAATACAGAACTTGGGCTTTTCTTTTTTTTTTTCATTTTACGTTTCTTTTTTTTTTTTATTTTTCACTATTCCTATTAATTTTCCCCATAGAATTTTCAATTATTTAATTTTCATTCTTTAGCATCATATTCATACCCTTGAATTTGAAGAATACCATTCAGCATGAGCAATAATCCACCAATTAACACTGCAGAGAATACTGTTGTTTCCGATTCTGCCAGCAACCGTAACGTCGAGCCTTCTGATTTCCCACATAAAGAATTCAACCATGCGAGTGACTCATACGACAGTGATTCCAGATCCGCGGATGATCAAGTGAGAAGCTTAACCGCCGAAAATTTGAGAGACTACGAAACTGGCCATAATGAGTTTCAAGGGGATGACGAATTAAGTAGAATAGAGTCCGATGTCGATTTGACCCGAAGAGCTACCAGAAGTCTTCTAAATACCGAAAGTTTATTGCGTACGGCTAGTCAATCCAGCAAACCATTACCACCCATGGGAGGAGGCAAAGAATACCCTCCAATGTTGGGCACCAGAGATCCCTACATGGTTGCCTATGATGGCATCGATGATCCTGACCATCCCCACAATTATCCAATTTGGAGAAAAGTCATATATTGCGCGTCGGTAGGTATGGCTGCGTTTTCAGTCTCAGTAGGTTCCGCCATGTTTTCCACTGCGGCTACGGATTTGATGGAGATTTTTCATATTGGATGGACTCCGGCCACGTTGACAACTTCATTATACGTTTTTGGTTTTGCGTCTGGTCCTATTATCTATGGTCCATTAAGTGAGTTGTTTGGTAGAAAATTAGTTATGGTGCCTTCTTGTTTGGGATATACTTGTTTTTCATTTGCAGTTGCTACCGCAAAAGATATTCAAACCATTATGATTTGTCGATTTTTTGCTGGGTTCATTGGGGCTGCTCCATTGGTTGTGGCGCCTGCGGTTATGGCAGACATGTTTAATAATCGGTCGAGAGGTACTGCAATTACCGTCTTTTCCATGTTGTTGTTTGGTGGACCTATGCTTGCCCCAATCATGGGTGCGTTCACCGTTAAAAACTCCGCGTTGGGTTGGAGATGGACTTCTTACTTCAGTGGTATTCTTGGTGCTTTGGCATTGATGATGAACACTTTCTTGTTACAAGAAACCCACCATCCGTTGATTTTGGTTCGTCGTGCTGAAGAATTGCGTAGAAGAACAGGAAACTGGGGAATTTATGCAACACACGAAGAAGTCACTTTGAGTTTGAAAGAAATCGTTCAGAATAACATTGCTAGACCTATCAAGATGTTGTTTTCCGAACCCATTTTGTTCTTGGTGAGTTTGTATAATAGTTTCATCTATGGTATGTTATATCTTTTCCTTACGGCAATCCCATTGGTGTTTATCGGTGAATATCATTTCATCCCCGGAGTAGGAGAGCTTCCTTATATTTCGATGCTTATTGGTATCCTTCTTGGAGGTGCTACCATCATTCTTTTTGAAAGGAGATATATCAGTGCCATGGAGAAGAATGGGGGTAAGATTATTCCAGAAAAGAGATTAGAACCAATGATGGTTGGTGGGTTTACCTTTGTCATTGGTATTTTCTGGTTGGGTTGGACCGGTAATTATCCGAAACAAGTGCATTGGATTGTTCCGGTCATCGGTGCTGCCTTTGTTGGACATGGATTGATGTCGATTTTCTTGCCAAGTTTCAATTATATCATCGACTGTTATTTGTTGTATGCTGCAACAGCGTTAGCTGGTAACACCTTTATTAGATCGTCTTTTGGTGCGGCATTCCCTCTTTTTGCCAGACAGATGTTTGTCAATTTGACCATCAAATGGGCAGCAACTCTCTTGGGTTGTCTTGGTATCGTGTTGTTGCCGGTGCCGTTTATTTTCTACGTTCATGGTAAGAAGCTTCGTGAAAAATCGAAATTTGCATTTGTTTTGTAAAGCATATAGACAATGTTTATCGTTGATAGTAAAAGCAATTAGAGAGTATCGTATTTATCCGTTTTAATATATCCTTATTTTGTTATCCGTCTTCCGCTATCACTCTCAGATAGGAACGGAAAGCAAAGTAAAAGTAAAGATGGAAATGTTGATGGTGCAGTTTTCTCCTCTTTGCATATGATAATGCAACCGCGTGGTTTTATTGTGCAGAATATGGAAGACATGAAACTCCGCTCCATAGATTTCGCACTTTTTGTTGTGCCTTGCTTTGTGCACTTTGAGGGGTAGGCAAAGATCAGCACAGAACACTGCCACAACCAGGGCCGTAGAATGATATATATATATATCCAAAATATTTCCTATTCTCTCAAGTGTAATTTTTCGGTTATACATCAACAAGATCAGATATAAAAGCTATGTTTCAGTTCATATTCTTACTTATTGGTGCTTTTGTGGTGTACAGTTTCGCCCAGGCTTACATCCGAAGACTGATGGAGAAAAAGCTTCATTGCAAACCTGTAAAGCAACTACCAAATACATCACTACTTAGTACGCTGGGATTGAACGTCATTGCCAATTTCAAAGAACTCACTAAAAATGGTGGCATTTACAAAGTAATCCAAGAGCAATTCCAGTCTTTGGGTGTCACCACTTTCAAGTCTTACGATGTGTTCAAAACTCAGATTATTACCATGGACCCAGAGAACATCCGTCACGCTTTAAGCACGGCCAATATGAAAAATTGGGGTACGGGAAATCGTCCCATGGCTTTTAAACCTTTACTTGGAGATGGTATCTTTTCCAGTGAAGGTGAATCGTGGAAACATAGTCGTATTATGCTCAGACCAGTGTTTGCCAAGGAACACATAAAGCAAATCACGGCCATGGAACCATATGCTAAACTGTTAATTAAATTCATTCAGAATAGAGAGGGACAACCATTGGATTTACAACAGTTGTTCCACCACTTCACTATTGATTATGCGTCTGACTTCTTGTTTGGAGAAAGTTGTGATTGTTTGAAGGATCTACTTGGAGAAGAGACCAGCTCCACGTTGGACGTGAATTTGAAAAGGTCATTTGCTTCCAATTTTAGCAAAGCTCAAGAGCAAATGACATTGCGTTTAATGGTTGGTCGCTTTGCGTTCTTGGTATACCCTCCTAGTCTTCGAGAGGCAGTCAGGGTTCAACATGAGTTTGTTGATCATTTTATCGAGAAGGCACTTGGAATGAGCGAAGATGAGTTGGATAATCATCCAAAAAGCTATGTCTTCTTGTATCAGTTGGTCAAGCAAACCAAGGATCGTAAAGTATTGCGTGACGAATTGTTGAGTATTTTATTAGCAGGAAGAAGTACCACTGCAAGTTTGTTATCGTTTTTATTTTTTGAATTGAGTCATCATAAAGACGTGTTTGAGAAATTAAAGGAAGAAATCAATATTCATTTCCCAGATGTCGACTCCATTACGTTTGAAACTATCCAGAACTGCGATTACTTGCGCTGGTGTATCAATGAGACATTAAGAGTGGACCCACCAGTACCTTTTAACTTCAGAACTGCCACCACAGATACAGTATTACCCAGAGGAGGGGGACCAAATTGCTTAGATCCAATACTTGTTCGCAAAGGAGAGACGGTATTTATACCATTATATGCCTCCAATAGACAGGAGAAATATTTCGGTCCGGACACTGAGAAATTTTCGCCCGAAAGATGGAAGAATTTACCAAGAAGTGGAGGAGCTGCGTTTATGCCGTTTAGCACTGGTGCTAGATTGTGTTTGGGACAACTGCTTGCCCAGGTTGAAGCGTCGTATGTTACGATCAGATTGCTTCAGACTTTCAACGAGTTGAATAACGCAACTGAAGAATACCCACCAAAGAGAACAGTGGGAGCTACTATGAGATTGAAGAATGGATGTAATGTTAGTTTGACTTAAGTTAGTTGGGAGTGTTTGTTTAGCTTGAAATTCAATAGAACTTAAATATAAATATATATATATATATATAAATGAGATTAGCCAATGGGAAACATCGTTAGTAGGAGGCAAGTACAAAATTGCTGGTTAAGCGCATAGCACAAAGAAAAGTTGCTTCTAATTCCGGTTAGTCTCCCATGTAAGCTACGAGTGCATGTGAAAAATTATGGAGTTCCAATGGTGGCTTACATAAGTTAAATCAACTTCAAACATTTTGAGATAATTAGCTGAACCAATAACAAGGCAGCGATTCCGAACTCCCAGGGCACTTGATTGCAGTGATTATAGTGGGGGTGGGGGTGGGGCCATCCTCAGTGAAAGTTGTTTGATTTCGTTCCGTTCCGTTAGCCCCTCTCAGATTTCGCGAGCAATGACATCATAATAAAATTTTTGCTTTTTTCTGTTTGCGCTGTAAGCCGATGTTCCATTATTATTATCTTACCCTCAGGTTCAGCACCAGATATTTTATTTCTTCTGGCAAATACGAGTCTGCGACAGTGGGGGGTGTCCTGTTGTTTGCTGGATGTTGATTGTTAAAATGGTTGCCAAAAACGAAAACTGGAACTAAGGGGGGAATGGTTTCTTATTGGACACTTTCTGACTTCTCTCATTCACGAACTCGGTTCGAAGGACATGAGAATCCAAAAACAAGATCTACAGGGAAAGTCCCCATGCTGTAATGTTGGTCTTCCTATTCCTTCGCCAGAGACCTTAATCCCAACGAAATAAATGCAACAGGCTGCCACCAGCAAGTTTAGTTGGAATTTTTGACTTCCTCGGAGTCACAAAAGGCCCGATAGCAGTAAATTTCAGAACTCAAATTATGCAATCAGGGGGCTCAGAGTCGCTTTTCCCCCCATAGTACGAAAAATTTAAATTAGGCAGAATCATAAAAAAAGAAAAAAAAGAAAACTATAAAAATCTCGTACAATTGCTCTATTGTTTAGTTGTAAAAACTTTTCACTGTTTACCCTGTTTTCTAATTAATTTCCTATTTTCGTTACCGACTTTCATTCTTCCTCATATTCCTCACAACATGACTGTTCTTGAAGAAGATAAACAGCCGTTAGACGTCACCACCAAGGCCCAGGACAAGGCAGATCTTGTCTCCCAGAAGGAGGATCTCCTCGACGATTCCACGTCGCTGGAGTTTGACATGGTCGGGTTAGAGGCCGACGACATCGTCTTGCATCACAAAATGGTTCTCATCAACAACGCCATTGACGAGATCGGGTTCACTCCGTACCATCTCAAGTTGTTCTTCCTCAATGGTATGGGCTACTGTACCGACTGCATGCTCACGTACTTGGAAAGTTCCGTGCGTACGTTCATCAACTACCAATTTGGATACAAGTTTGCGGTTTCCAACGAATGCTATGCCGGGGGGATGATCCTCGGAGCCATCGTCTGGGGGTTTGGCGCTGATTTGATTGGGAGAAGATTGGCCTTTAATTTGTCGTTGATTTTGAGTGCCATCTTTGCGATCATGACTGGGATGATGGGGAACATGGCGTCCTACTGTCTCTTTGTGTTGCTCAGTGCTTTTGCTGCTGGTGGAAACTTGGTTTTAGACACGTGTGTCTTTTTGGAATATTTACCCCACAAGGACCAGTGGTTGTTAACGTTTTTTGCATTGTTTTGGGGTATCGGTCAAACCATTGCCGTTGCCCTAGCTTATGCCTTCTTGCCCAATAACAGTTGTGACTCTGCCGATTACTGTCCGTCCCACATCAACCGTGGATGGAGATACGTTTGGTACACCAACGGTGGTATTGTCTTGGCCATGGCCATTATGCGTATCACGGTGATCAGGTTGAAGGAAACGCCGAAGTTCTTGGTGTCCAACAACCGTGACGCCGAAGCCGTGCAGGTGTTGCACGAGATCGCCGCCAAGTACAACCGTACATGCTCGTTGACCTTGGAACAGCTCGAGGAGTGTGGTGAAATCACCAGCAATGAAGACTATAGAGACCACCTCAACCTTAAGGGCACGTTGTCATTGGTTGGCCGCCATTTGAAGATCTTGTTTGCCACCAAGACCGCTACCAGATCGACGTTGTTGCTCTGGTTCTCGTGGGCGTGCTTGGGTATCGCGTATCCCTTGTATTCCAGTTTTCTTCCCGTTTACCTTGCTACCAGAGGTGCTGACATATCTGCAGACACCATTGGCGGGGTTTATCGAGATAATCTCATTGCTAACGTCTGTTCCGTAGGTGGTCCAATTATTGCTGGTCTTTTGTTATATTTCATCCCCGTGCTCGGAAGAAGAGGAGTGTTGTTTATTGGTGGGATCACTACCATGGCGCTTTTATTTGGTTATACTGCTGTTCGAACCAGGGGTCAAAATGTTGGGTTAACCAGTGCTGTGTATTGTGCACTTTACATCTATTATGGAGTGTTGTATGCCTACACCCCTGAGGTCATGCCTTCAGCTGCCAGAGCAACCGGGAATGCCTTAGCATTATTCAGCACAAGAATCACTACTGCCATGGTCCCCATCATTGCCTGGTACGCCAACACTTCTTCGGCCATTCCAATATGGATCTGTGGTGCGTTCGTGGGGGTGATTGGGGTCGTCGCCCTCTTTTTCCCTTACGAACCAAGTAAACATAGAGTTGTGTAGACGTATATACATGCTAGTGTGTCTTTATTCGATATTTCTTATTCGTTGTCTTTCATATTTGTTCTATCACCTATTCTTTCCATTATTGTATCTCCAGTGACATTACCTGCGTATTTTGCATCCAACTCACAGGCATCGTCAATAAACAAATTGTTTCAATCAGAGTTTTATTCAAAAATCATGATCAACAATCATTCCTGACCAATGGCAGGAAGCTGTGTGCAGTATTTTTTTAGTGGGTATTCAGTACCATGCATGCCACTCGATCATACTTCAATTGGTGTTGAAGAATTGGTTCTAACCTTATATAGAAAAAGCAGGCTCATGATGCCGTCGCAATATCATTTTGACAATCGATACAGTGCATTCACCAACCGCTACAAGAAGGAGTACATCTATTTTAAAACGTTGACAACATTAAGGCTCCAAGTTCTGAATTTGAAACTTACAATGGCGACATGGTATTTGGATGATTGAATGTTCCCTGTTTTAAAAGTTTTTATATTGACATTTTCCTACACCCAGATTCGAACACACAATCTAGAAAAAACAAAATAAAATTGCTTAGTATGCGGAGGAAAATATTCCACTAAGCTATGAAGCCACGAGGTGGACCAAATTTTGATTTCTGGAAGGCGGCTCAGACGACACACAAGAATTAACAACCTAGAAGACGTGTACTTCTGGTCAAAATCGTGTACATTGGTAAAGTTGTACACCTTTCGAACGGATTGAATACACCATATAGATACTATGGTTCTATGATTGAATGTTTTTATAAATCTTAGATAATTAATTAGTTAATATAGCTATTTGAATCTCAATCATAAGTGGTTTTTAGTAATTTGTTTGGTAGGTTTTTCGGCAGCAAAGGCGTGAGTAGAAAATTACTTGAACTTTCAAGGAGTCTTTGAACAAAAATAGAGTATTTGTATCTTATTACGACCACGTCATTATGTAAACAAATATCAATTGTGCATATTTGAAGTGGTATGTATTTTATGCCAGATGAAATACGAAAGTTAAAAAATCACCAATGGCAACCTTCTTCATCAAACTACATTACATTTAATATTTGTTCATTCAGGGGGCACTGGTATAAATAATTTTGCTCACCTTAGTATGAACATGTCTCTGCAACTACTTTGAATAATTTTGTTTTACAAACCTCAATTAATTGTAATAAAAGATTGTATACGGGATAATTGATTTATTCGAGAAAATCGCTAATCTAAAGTTTATGAATCTTCTGATAACCAGTCTAAAACATCCAGGGAATGATTAAGACAGATAAAGCATGTCTTACACGACTTGGATCACTTATCCGATGACATTGAATCGCTTTTAGTTTCTAGTAACAGTTGTTTATCTTATCTCTGAGAGAAAGACTAATTGCCTTTATCAGAGTGCAGCTGCGAAAAACTCCTTCCCTCCCCTCCTTTTTTTCAAGCGCGCCCCATTGCCCGATCTGGAAGGTCAGATCCACGGCTCAGATTTTCTACCACTGTGGTGAAATAGGTAAGCGCCTTATACTTCTAAAAACAGCCAATCCCCCTATCACCGAATTAAATTTCCGTTATCGACTCGTAATTTATAAAAAGACGTCAAATTTCCCAACCCCTTCCCCTACCCTTTCCACCTCCCCTGAAACTGAATTGAGTTTTTGTTTTTGTTTTTTTTTTTTTCTTTCAACAACATCGATATATCCAAAATGCCAGAGGCTGTTACATTTGAATCGTTCTTAACCACCGATCCCCTCGACAACTACGAAGACCAAGAGAAATACACCAAAGAATGGTTACCAAAAGTTGAGAAATATAGATCGGATTTGCAGAACGCTATTCCGAAAGAACTTACCACGGAATTGCCCAAACCAATTGACGAATTAATCAACGACCAATTCAATGCCATTGATTACCTTTATTCGAAGAAATTGTTGACACCAGAAGAGTTTGCCATCACTGATTTGTCAACGACTGAATTGACCAAGAAAATTGCGCTGGGAGAATTGACATCTGTTGAAGTGTTCAAAGCATATTCCCATCGTGCTATAATCTGTCACCAGTTCACCAATTGTGCCATGGAAATATTCATAGACGAAGGATTGAAACAAGCTGAAGAAAGAGACAAGTATTTCAAAGAACATGGTACAACGATTGGTCCATTGCACGGGGTTCCGATTTCGCTCAAGGAACATTTGGGATATCGGGATAAGATAACCCATGCCAGTTATGTTTCCCAGATTGACAACATTGCCCCCGATCATTGTGTGACCACTCGGGTCTTGGAAACTTTGGGGGCGGTATTCTATATGAGAACCAACCAACCTCAAACATTAATGCACACTGACTCAAACAACAACTTCACCGGGTTGACCAAATGTCCATACAACCTTTTACTCTCTTCCGGTGGTTCTTCTTCTGGTGAAGGTGCACTCATCACCTATGGTGGTTCGGCTCTTGGTGTGGGTACAGATATCGGTGGTTCCATTCGTGCTCCAGCTGCATTTTCCGGCTGTTTAGGTTTACGACCAACTACCAACCGGATTTCCCTTGCTGGATGTGCCAGTCCTTCATGTGGTCAAGAAAGTATCATGCCGGTAATTGGACCATTGGGAAGATCGATTGAAGATATTGAACTCTGGATGAAGAGCTATATCAATTCAGGCAAACCTTGGGAGTTGGACCCGACTTTGGTTCCTATGATATGGCGTGATGTGGCTGTTCCTAAGTTGAGTGACTTGACCATCGCCGTGATGAGAGATGATGGGTTGGTTCGAGTCACACCACCAATTAGACGTGGACTTGATGAAGTTGTCAATAAGTTGAAGGCAGCTGGAGCTAAGATCATTGAATTCACCCCACCAAATACGCAATTAGCATATGAAACGATAAACAAGATGTACAATGCTGATGGGAATACTGGCCAGAGAGAATATTTGTCGAAATCGGGTGAGCCATTGACCAAGTTGACCAGATGGAACCTCAACTTTGGAAGTGGTGCCAAGCCGCTTACTGTGGTGGAAAACAGGGATTTGAATGTCATCAGAGACCAGTTACGTGGCGAATACAATGCGTATATGGTGTCCAACAACGTGGACATGATTCTCAGTCCATGTTACAACAATGTAGCACCACAAAGTGAATGCAGCTTTAATTGGTCATATACTACCCTCTTCAACATTTTGGATTTGCCAACTTTGGTGTTCCAGACGGGACTTGTGCAAGATCCTGCAATCGATAAATGGTCGCCAGAGGAGATGAATTACAAGTACAGATCTCCATTGGAACAATTGGAAAACGAGAGCTATGATCCAGAAAATTATAGAGGAGCTCCTATTGGGTTGCAGTTATCAGGAAGAAGATACTTTGATGAAGAAGTTTTGGCTGCAGGTAAAGCAATTGTTGAATTGTTAGGTGTAGACTTGTATAGTCATTAAATAGAGGAATTGAATACTAAAGAATTCCATTGCAACAGACAGGAAATATTTACTCGTTCATCGTGATGGCCATAAAATTGTTACGACTTTTCTCTATCAGAAGCAATGACTTCACATGAGATGCATGTTCATGACTGTCTTGGTTTGTTCAATGCAGAGGTTAATGTTTAATTTTGCCCACATACCTTAGAGATAAGTGATAGGTATTAGATAGGTGATTGTTACAAATACAATATATTACACGTGACACAAAATTTAGTGTTATCGTGTACAATGTACCAAATCACACAAAAGAGGAATAATTTGTAAGCCTGGAACAATGCGTTTTATTTTTCAATGGTGGGAAAAAGAAAAAAAAAAAAAAAAATCAAACAAACGAGTTTTGCGCCGAAGGGAACGATCGTATAGCTCGGTACAGTTGTGTGTGTGCAGTACGTACATACAAGGCGCCAGTGGCCTATAAAGCATGCCATTGATGCCAATTAACCGTACGATGATTTGATGATCAACATCAACTGACCTGATCGCCGTTCTGATGTCTACACTGTTAGTAGTATCACCAATAACCTTTCCTTTATTTCTTATGGTGTTGTGGTTGCTTCCGATGTCTCTAATACGCGTCCTTGTCCCTGGCGTGGGGCGATGCCCTGGCGGTGGGTGTAGCGGTAGTCCCTGATCTTACGCCCGTAGTTCTTTGTTTGTCTTGTCGTTTAGTTTGCAGAAAAATTTTTTTTTTTTTTTCCCTTCCCTCCCTTCTTACATTGCTTCCGGTATCCGTATAGCATAAAGAAAAACAAAAAAAAAAGATAAAACAAAACATAAAAGTACAAACGAAATTTACCATTTTCTTTTACTACTTGTTCTTCCAACGCTTCATTTCATTTCACTTCATTTCACTTCTGTTCCACACCACAATGAGTGTCAACACTACTTCGCCTATTGTGGATCGCATCACCGACAATGCCGCCATATATTTGAGCACAAAAAACATTATCGATACTATCTATTCTACCTACCAACAAGCTTCCTGGTTCCAAATCGTCTTAGCTTCCATCGTAGTCGTCTTATCTTACGATCAAATCAGATACCAAATCAACAAGGGTTCCATTGCAGGTCCAAAATATAAGTTCTGGCCTATCATTGGTCCATTTTTAGAATCTTTGGACCCTAAATTCGAAGAATACAAAGCCAAATGGGATTCTGGTGAATTGAGTTGTGTTTCCATCTTCCATAAATTCGTCGTCATTGCTTCTTCCCGTGACTTGGCCAGGAAGATCTTGGCCTCTCCTAAATACGTCAAACCTTGTGTTGTTGATGTTGCTGTTAAGATCTTGAGACCAACCAATTGGGTCTTTTTGGATGGTAAAGCCCACACCGACTACCGTCGTTCCTTGAATGGTTTATTCTCTCCAAGAGCTTTGGAAATCTATATCCCAGTTCAAGAAAAATACATGGACATCTATTTGGAAAGATTCTGCAAATACGACGGTCCACGTGAATTCTTCCCAGAATTTAGAGAATTGTTGTGTGCCTTGTCTTTGAGAACTTTCTGTGGTGATTATATTACCGAAGATCAAATTGCCTTGGTTGCCGATAACTATTACAGAGTCACTGCTGCTTTGGAATTGGTCAACTTCCCAATCATTCTCCCATACACCAAGACTTGGTATGGTAAAAAAATTGCTGATGAAACCATGAAGATTTTTGAAAATTGTGCTGCCATGTCCAAAAAACACATCAACGAAAACAACGGTACCCCAGGTTGTGTCATGGATGAATGGATCCACTTGATGAAGGAAGCTAAAGAAAAACATTCCGATGACCCAGATTCCAGATTATTGATTAGAGAGTTCTCCAACAAGGAAATCTCCGAAGCCATTTTCACCTTCTTGTTTGCTTCCCAAGATGCTTCTTCCTCCTTGGCTTGTTGGTTGTTCCAAATCGTTGCCGATAGACCGGATGTTGTTGCCAAGATTAGAGAAGAACAATTGAGAGTTAGAAACAATGACCCATCCGTTAAATTATCGTTAGACTTGATCAATGAAATGACTTACACCAATGATGTTGTTAAAGAATCCTTGAGATACCGTCCACCAGTCTTGATGGTCCCATACGTTGTTAAAAAGGCATTCCCAGTCACCGAAAAGTACACTGCACCAAAGGGCTCCATGCTTATTCCAACTTTGTACCCTGCTTTACACGATCCAGAAGTTTATGACGAACCAGATTCTTTCATTCCAGAAAGATGGGCTGAAGCAAGTGGTGACATGTACAAACGTAACTGGTTGGTTTTCGGTACTGGTCCTCATGTTTGTTTGGGTAAGAATTATGTCATGATGTTGTTTACTAGTATGTTGGGTAAATTCGTCATGAACTCCGATCTTGTCCACCACAAAACTGCATTATCGGAAGAAATCAAAGTTTTCGCTACCATTTTCCCTAAGGATGATGTTATCTTGGAATGGAACAGAAGAGATCCATTAACTGCTGCCAATTAAAGACACCCATGAAAGATGTTGTTTTTGAATCTGTCTTAAAATTTTTATTTTATCCATGTAATTGCTTTTTTCTTTTAATTGATTTCTTTATTTATAGATTTGGTTTTATCATAGTGTGAAACTTGTTCTTTTTTTTTATATTAATACTCATTTTCATTTTCATTTTCATTTGCAGTATAAAGTTTAGTGAGAAATACGACTGTCATACGGTTTTAAATATATTCAAAAATTTTTATGATTAAATTAAAACTATTACCACATGTGTAGATTACTATTACTATTTGTTATTGCTATGATCTATAAAGGAAAATACTCTCTAGTAATGGTTTAACCTCCATAATGTGACTTTACCAGCTTGGTTACCAATGGCCAACATTTCATTATTTGGGGAGAACTCCACACAAGTTACTTTACCCAATGGAGTGCCACTAGTTGGCCAGTTATTGTACACGGAACCAGATGGTAAATGGACCAATCTCAATGCATCACGTTTGGCCCTCGATGCAATACACAATAGTTGTCCATCATGATTAAACATCAATGTAGAAATCGAAGTGACTAAATTCTCAACCGTTTTGATTGGTTTGGGACGTACTGTATCTTGTAAAAAGGTACTTCGGTCATAGATATTCACAATACCATTATTATTCCCAATAGCAACGAATCGATTATTCTTGCCTCCGAGTTTCAACTTCGTTATACCAACACCACCTTCATCACTCCATTTCCTAATGATCTTATTGGGGGATTTACTAGTTAATTTCTCTTTCTCTTTCCCTTTCCCCTCTGGTAATTCGAATTCCCACACTTCTCCAGCAGTATTTATAATCATGATAAACGATTCATCGGAAGCGAATTCAAAATCAATTATCGTGCCTTCAATTTTGAACCCATGGATCCATTGTCCCGTGGTCCCATTGAGCAAATTACACCAGCCGTTATTCCCCGTCAATCCGATATATTTCCCACTGGAAGATATCTTGAAATATTCAAATGATCTCTGTACATCTTCATGACCATATAATCGATTAATCTTCTCCACTTCACCCGTATTCAAATTGATCTTATTCATATATCTTCTTCTCCCACTTGACATAATCACGTTGGACAAATTAGGTGAGAATTGGATTTTCATAAGTGGACAATTTTTCAAATAGTAGGATGTGATGAAATTGTTGGATTTCCCATCAATTTGATACATACGGATGGATTTGTCAAAACCGGCAATGGCCAAGATGGGGAAATGTGGATGGAATGACATGGATTGGATGCTGGATTTGGAACCCTTTTGGAAATTGGCGTTTTTCAATCGTGTGATGGAGATCTTATTGGGGGAGATTAATTTCAATTGTTTGGAAATTAGGAATTTCTCTGTCTTGGATATGACATTTAATAAAGATGCCGATTGGTTAATGGAACGTTGATCATCTTGTTCATCCCCTGAATTGTTTTCATCGTCATTGTCGTCCTCCGAGTTGTCGTTTTCTTCTTGGTCTTCTATATCTTCTATCCATTGTGGACGTGGGTAGATTTTTTCAAATTGAGATCTCAATCGAGTTATGTATGATTTCCCAGAAATGGTGGAATCTAGTGGTGACTTTCTCAATTTTTTCAATTTATCCGATGATACTAACGATATGTTTAATCTTTCATCGTCACTATCTTCCCACGCATTTTCGTCTTCCTCATCATCTTCTTGGTCCATTTCTTCATCATCATCATCATCATCTCCCGCACTATCATTTTCCATATTGTCAATTTCCATATCATCTTCATTCCCACCCATTCCATCATCAATAAAGAACAAATCTTCATCCTGCAATTCTTCTCCATCTTCCTCTCCTTCATCACCTTCTCCGTCTCTATCTTTTCCGTCATCTTCATCGGATTCATCATCGGAATAATCATACAAGTTATCCAATTTTTTCAAATTCGTTTCGAAACCCGATGCATCACCAAACACTAATTTCTCCAATAAGAGTTCATCGTCGTCTTTTGGAGGTATCACCACTTCTTCCCCTTCGTTATTCGTTGGCATGGTGTCGATGGACTAAACTGTGTTTGTAGGTAATTAAACAAAAAAAAAAAATTTCAGGCTCTTCATACAGCGAAAAAAAAAAAGAGTTGATGAGATGAGTGTGCCTTGGGTCGTGCGAACTTGCGTAGCTATGGTTTATAACTACAATCCAAGTGATACAATCAATAGTTGATCGTTGCAATGGACCTACAACAACACAATTGACTATCCAAAGACTGTTAAGATATTGCATGTAAGTGGTACAACCCCACCTTGTTTGAGAATAATAACAAGAACGTAGAGTGATTGAGTCGTTATAATAACTACCTTGTACGTAAAGCTTCCATCTACCCAACGATATGACATGTATTTAACTTTTTATCGACAACTTTTTTTTACAAGGGTGATCTTATATATATATATATATATATATATATATAATAAACCATTTTATTTGCCTTTCATATTTGATACAAACGTTACGAAATATTTCTTAAAATCCTTCAATTGCAAATTCTTCAAATTCGCACAAAAATCATTACACAACTCTTGTGATAATCCCATATTGATCAAATAATTACCTAAATTCTTAATCACTTCCCCAGAATTTTTCAATTCGAAAGATTTCAACAATATCGAAAGTTCCTGGGCAATTAATCTATACTGAGCATCATTTAAATTGAATTCACTATTGTTGAATGGCAACTCAAACGATAACGTTATAACTTTATCCATCAAAAAGGTATCGATACCTAAAACTGGAGGCAATACCGACGAATACTTGTCGGCGTCATCTTCCAACTTGCCACCGTTTCCGAAAATATTAACAAGATTGGTGATTTGAATAACGGCAAGCTTGGATGCTCCAGTATCGGATAAATCATAGGAGTATTCAAATAATTTTTCAATGACTTGGGGCAATTCTTGTCTGTTGGTTTCAGTGATCAATAAACTCGAACAATGATTTAAAACCAATGAACTCATAAAGTTCAATATGGCTTTCTTTAAGAAATTCTTATCTCTAATAATATCTGGTCTCAAAATTTCATCTTCTATAATAGGGTTTGCCAAAGTTTCAAAAATCTTTTGAAATAACGGAGTTAAGAAATTGTTTAATAATTGATAAATATTATCATCCGATTGGTAGTTGTGCACGATTTGCCCCAAGAAACTCAAGAAATCACTCAATTCATTGAGCTTCAAATTTGGTGCCGACCAAATCACAGTGATCAATTTGGTCAAATGATTGCTTATGACAGAACCGTTCTTGAAGATTGGAATAAATCTAGCAAACGCAAATCTTGATGCATCTCTAATTATCTCATGTTTAGGAAAGTTTTCTAATGTTATCAACACAACTTGGGCGGCGTTGTTGATTTTATCGACAACTTCTGGTGGGAATTTTAACCCATTTTCGTAGTCGTAGCCTCGAACAACCGTACCGATTGCCATTAATGAGTGATGTGCCTGTAACACAACGAGGGGGTCGCGTTGTGGTTCTGAAATGGAAATGCATCTTTCCAAGTCATTAAAAAGTGGTTGGAAAATCAAATCAATCAACTTCAGCTTCAAGAGAGATAACTGTTCTGGAATCAATGATATCAATAACCCCATGGTCTCGAAAAGATATTGCTGATTGTTGAAATTACCGTTTTCAACCACATCGTCATCTTCGTCTCTAGTTGGTAACTCAGCTTTAACCACCAACAAAGGCTGCAATTTAACCACAATCGATTCTATTAATGCTTCGTTGTCCAATTTGGGTTTTGTCAACTTCATAAATCTGAAAAACAAATACCAGCTTCTCAATCTAACCTTCTCCACATCGTTAAACAACCCCAACGGACTAGTGAAGATTTCCAAGATTCTGGCAATCAAGTCGTCCTTGCCTGTTAGGAAATTGTAATGTTTCACAACCAACTCAAAAAACCCGGATTGAATTTCTGGATGGTTGACGTTTAAGATAAAATCCGAGTTGATCAATTTGATCAAAAACTCTTGGAATATCATATATGGTTTACTTTGGTCGATCTGCTTTTTAGGAACTTGGAAAACATTCATTCTAATGCTGTCTGAAAAATTATTCAACTCGTATAATCCTAGTTCCAATTTTCTCCAATCTGTGCGGTTGTGGCTGCTGGTGGTGGTGGCAGTGTTGTTGAAGATGGATTCGTTAATGACAACTGGAATAGCATCCAAATACAAATCTGGCTCCAACGCTGCGATTATATCCTGGAAATTTTTCAACTTGCTTCTAAAGTCCAAGAATTGAGTATGTGCATCTTCATCCAGGACTCCGTCATCAT
The DNA here is from genome assembly GCA_030557105.1 of Candida frijolesensis. Taxonomy (NCBI): domain Eukaryota; kingdom Fungi; phylum Ascomycota; class Pichiomycetes; order Serinales; family Debaryomycetaceae; genus Candida; species Candida frijolesensis. The sequence continues at coordinate 12,685 of JAKTVH010000102.1, read as the reverse complement.
CGTCGTCATATTTCATCTTCAAAATCGTCTTGTTCAACAAAGTCGACAACAATTCCACGGTGTACAAATCACGGTATTTCTTACTCAATCCCAAAAACTGTTGTATGAATGGGAATATATGCTGGGAAACATCATCATATTCATGACTTAAAAAGGTGAAAATAGATGGCCATAATTTGAATAATTGCGAATTGACTTGTTGAATCAAGTTTGGTTCATTTTCCAACACAATCAACAACTCTTGACCAATTTGGTTTAATAATTTACAAACGTATTCCAGGAACTCAATATCATCAGTCAAGTCAAGGGAATTGATAACATCTGTTAAATTCAATAATGCAATTAATTCCAACTTACTAGACGGAGGCATTTTCTTTGAAATTATATCACTCAAAGTTTCACAAGTGGTATTCCTTTGTTGTTCTTTCATCAAATAACCGAATATGGTGTTAATAAAGCCAGGAGAGACAAACAACCCAATTTCCATCCAACTAACGTATTGTCCAACAATTTTCAAAGTATTATCCAAGATTTCTTCAGAATTGGAACTGTCTGACAAGATTTTGATCCAACTGCCGACTAACTGTTGCATATCATTAACACGGATGCCATCTTTCAACAAGTTGTTTCTTTCTTGAATGTCTTGTGACCGAGCAATGTATTTGTCACCAATTTCCAGATGAATAGCTAGCAAGATCCTGGTATAGTAATCCACCGCTAATTGGTTATTACTGTCGATCAAGGCAAATAAATCTTTAATGAAATTAGGGTAGATATTCAAGTAGACTCGACAGAACAACTTTCCAAATATCTGAGCAAACTTGTTTCGTAAATGGGTTGGATCTCGTATGTTTGCGTTGACGTAATCATTCAATATTTTGAAAACTTGTTGGTTTAACGTGAATAACTGTTCTTCTGATTTGATAGCCTGTTGTAGTTCAATGTTTTCGTCGATGACCTGGTAGATGAAAAACTTGAGCCCTTCGTTGATTGGGGATGTCGATGATTTGATCAAGATATCTACACATGACTTGTAACCCTCCTGGGTAGATTTGATCTGGTTGATAAAGTCAAAGGCTTGGGTCTTCAAAGCAGGGTCCGCCGTCCCACTGAGTGCTATTTCAACAGCTTGATGTATTTGTTGTTCCATATAATTTTCTTTTTTTTTTTGGTTAGTTGGTTGGTTAGTAGTGGGTTGGAAATAGAAAAATGCTATATAATAGGCAACCACACGATGCAAGTAAGTATATTAGGAATGGTGGTAAAATTAAAAAGGTATCAAATTAAAAGATATTAAAAAAGCAAAAAGAACGGAGGATGGTGAATGTACAACAATACAGAAAAGAACAAAGAAGAAGTTGGTGGTTGGTTGGATGATTGGTTGATAATTGATGATGATGATGATGGGTGGTAAAAGTGAAAGTGAAATAAATTTTTCTCTTTCTTTCTTTCTTACTGTTTGATCTTGTGCGGTTGGTTTGGTTTGTAATGCCTAAACACAATTGACTTTCACTATGAGCAAAAAAAAAAATTTTTTTTTTTTTTCGGTAATGAAAAATCGACACCTATACACGACCAACTACTCTAAGTTTTTCTAATCTAACACAGCATATTTCTTCAAGTGGTTTGGTATAGCATCATACAACCCTTTTTGTTCCAACCACGATTTGGAGAAGATTCTATCGGCATATTTATGTGCTGAATCGGCTAAAATAGTCACAACATTGCTGTTTTCAGGCAAAGTTTTGGCCACTTCAACAGCAGCAACAACGTTCAATGCACCAGTACCACCAACATACAACCCTTCTTCATCCAACAATCTATACACCATTACAATTGATTCTTCATCTGGGATCTTTAATGCGTCGTCGATGATCTCGATATCTGGCTGCAAATTATCAGTCACTCTTCCTTGTCCAATACCTTCCGTGAACGACGAACCACCTCTCACCAATTCTTTACCATTGGATTTAATGTATGAGTACAAAACGGAACCTGGAGGATCAGCCAACACAGCCTTGACTTTCCCATGGGAGATCTCTTTCAAGTATCTACTAGTCCCGGCAAAGGTACCACCAGTACCAGTGGAACAAGTGAATGCATCCACTTTCCCATTCAATTGTGCCCAAATCTCGGGACCAGTAGTCTCAATATGTGCCTGTCTGTTAGCAACATTATCGAATTGGTTGGTCCACACTGCGTTTTCCAAACTTTCGGCATGTCTCTTGGCCTGATGGTTGTAGTTTTCTGGATCGGTGAATGCCACAGCAGGAACAGGGTACACTTCAGCACCCAACAATCTCAAAGTTTCAATCTTGTTCTTACTCTGGGTATTCGGCATGTAGATCACACATTTGTATCCTCTGGCTCTACACACATGGGCCAAGCCGATCCCTGTGTTTCCTGCGGTTCCTTCGACAATGGTACCTCCTGGTCTAATCAACCCCTTGGATTCGGCATCCTTGATGATGTACAATGCGGCACGGTCTTTGATGGAACCTCCTGGGTTCATAAACTCTCCCTTGGCATAGATGTTACGTCCAACGGAAGCGGAGATTCTTGGTAATTTCAAAAGCGGAGTATTACCAATAGCGCCAGGGAATCCTGTTTCACTCACAAGGGGAACAAATGGGACTTTGATCGGTTTGTTGGCCGTTATTGAAATCGACCTTTTAAATGCTCTAGATAACATTCTGCCAGGTATAGTTGTATGATGAATATGTAATTGTCTGACCGTGTGTGTGTGTGTGTGTCTGCAGTAAAACAGTTGGAACGGAATTTGAAATCTAAACTATTTTGTCTGCTTATTAAGTTTTTCATATTTTGCGTCGAATTGATCGAAATCCGATGTTTGTGCTCACTTACACGCACTATATTATATCTACCCAGATACCACATGTCTAGCGGTTTACGCCGGGGCATCAGTTCAAGATATAATAATCGTATGATAACTATAAATACTAGTCGATATTCCTATTGGATAATCTGGGAGAATAATACAACTAATACTAATATTAACAATAACAATAATAATCAAGAAGAATAACAAGACGAATAACTAATACAATAATACAATACAATAAGACTATAACTAATATGATCAATACATTACTAAGAGATATGAGATAACATTACAATACCAACACAGTCGTAACTACTACTATATAATTACAGTCTATACCATCATAATACTATATTCCCACCTACAATAGTACATCATAGTGCTATTGACAATATTGGATCCTTGTACACTACTTCTACTACTGTTCGCTTGCGCTTCTATATCTGTAGAAATTAAATCACGAATTAGAAAAAAAATGAAGCTATTTCACGTGATCAAGATTTTCACGTGACATTGTCACCATTTCGTGTACTTACCAACAGAACTAGGGAAAAAAAAACCCTTAAAAGGGGTTCGATGAGATGAGGGAATATACACGTACACAAACCCTTTGTAAATTTTGCTTCTAGTGACAAAAGTCTGCTTGTTTTGAAATTTTCGCTTAATTCGAGTGTTAAAAAATAGAAGGGATGGTAGGTGATTAATGGTTAATGCAGAGCTCATGGGTAGTTCATAATAGGGCGTAGCAAACATTGTCCTGTGCATAATGTGATGAGGACAAGAAAAGATGGATTTTTTTTTTTTTTGAGCAGTTAGACAATACATGCATTTGGTAAATTGCAAAGCGAACAAAATCAGGGTACATGTTGATGATTTGTCCACAGAACCAACTTCATGTAACAATCTGCCTTTTCTCCTATTGTATGCTTAACTCCAGAAAGAAGGATGAGTGTTGCGGGAGATAGATACCAACCTGGCGTGCACTATAATTCGTTGCTTTGTTTTCCCCATGTTTTTATTACTCACCTACCAACGTAACTGCACGTTGATACTTATGCATTACCCACTACTATTTTGTTGGAGGCGTAGCACGATCTCCGGTTTTGAGATCTGTTGGTCCCTTGTTGAATCGAGAACACAGATACAAATCTGTCCCATGATTTCTCTTCCCCCAAGACAAAGACAAAGAAAAAGAAAAAGAAAAAATTATAAAAACTTCGCCCTATTTTCAAACCCACACATATCGATGACGTATTATGCCCCCCAGTTCATGATGACGATGTCACGCCCCGAATATGGCAGAAGTTGTTAATTGGGTAATAATTTTGATGGCGGTTGATGAGCACTGTTGAAGTATCTTACATATAACCGTACACATTTAAATAGGGTTAAAATTCTCGCTTTTGCCCGCAAGCAGAAAAATAGAATGTTGTCGATCAATTTATTTTAGTGTTATTTTTTAAGAAATCAAAGGGTAAAATAGCCCCCTCCTCCTCCACCGAAAAGAAGCACTAAAATTTTAGCAATAAAGGGATTGATGATGATAAAGAATGATGAGGTGCATGGGAGGGGGGGTTTGTATACTTTTCTTCTCTTCACCCGCAAAATAGAAATATACTAAAAATAGTTACACCGGTAAATATGACCTCACAGGAACTATCAACCATGTATGTACATGTAAATGTAAATGTAAACTAAAAAAAAAGTTGATATCCCAGTAAGAAAGGGAATGGGTATAAACAAGATGAAATTTTCTATGTGAAGCCACAATGTAACAATATGTATGCCTGGTTAAAAAAAATGAAAAATGAAAAATGAAAAAGTGGGAATAGGGAGGAAGAAAGCACGATGAGTATCTGATGAGGATCATGCGAGAATTAAGTACGAGCTGGGCCCATGTTGGGAAATGAACAAAGTGCACCATAACGTACTTGCACCACGCTATGGAATCGAAGAAAGGAAACGTATGACAGGAAGTTACGGGTATCAACCGGTTATTTGGTTTGTTCCTTTTATTCATGTGGAATTCGAATACGATTGGACATTATACTTCTAGAGTAAAGTAACAATAAAATCATAAAGAAAAGAATAGAAAAATCGATGTTCCATTTTTCACAATGGAGAATACAATAGAATAGACTGCCCCCCCTCCTCCACTTACTCAAAGGGGCCCTTTCCACGGACGGGACACCACAACGGGAAAGGAGTGTCACATAGTCTATCTAAAAATATTAAAAATAAAAAATTTAAAAAATCAACCCAACTCAAAAAAGCTGGAACGCAAATTGAAAAAACCAACATGAAATTTTCTATTTTTTTTTTTTTTAGGTTTGGGGTCGCTTGATTATGCTTCGATTTGTTTAGTTCATTTCATATACCATGTTTGTTTTGCAGAGGGTGGGTTTCATGGTGGTTATAACAAATGGTGCTTCCACTTGAAATTCTACCATCGTGGACTTGCCCTTTGAGTTCATGAAATAGAAAAGAAGCGCAAAGCCCAAACTCATCTGCCTTTGCATTAACTAAACTTAGCAAAAGCGAAATTATTTTACTGGATGCGAATTATTTTTATGATGGTGAGATGGGTAAACGCTGAGCCAACAAATTAGCCCATTCCAGTTTGTGTATGCAGTGCAATTATATAATTGGCAAGGTGGGATAAAACCTGTATTGATGACCCTTGAATCTGAATCATAAAAAATAAATACTAACAATAGTAAATGCACCAGTGGTTAATTAATGAGCTTTTAACAAAATGGAACAAAAAAAAAAAAAGAACGTAAGTTGATTTTGAGAATGAAACTCCCACACTAAAGAGGAAGAAAAACTCGGCTCCCCAAAAAAAAAATTCACTTTCTGCATTTTTGATTCACCTGCTCGTCGTTTAAAAAACTTGCAAAGCCTTTAATGTGAATTGAGCAGTTGAAGGATGCCCATCTACATTGATGAAATTGTAAAAATTCGATCGTCCTTTTTAATTAATGTTACATAGCTGAATTTCTTTTACATCATTATTGTTTTTTTTTTTTAATTTGGCTCCCCCAATCTTTTTTTCTTTTAAGAGTGGATGCAAAAGGAACAAAGGTTTTTACGTTAAGCTTGTTTGTGTGAACCACACATCAAGTGAAATTTTCAAAAGCAGAAGAGGGAAACCATAATTCGAATTCAGGAAATTGTTCGCTAATTGAAAGGGTTGTTTTGCTCCCTCGAAAGTCAAACAAGAAAGTTGGATGACTAAAAAACAAAGCAAAAAAAGAACAAAGAGAAGGGAAAACGAACAAAACGAACAAAACGAACAAGAAGAAGCAGAAGAAGAAAAAGAAATAATTAAGCCCTGGTAAGAGTACCCTTTAGAGATGTAACTGGACTTGTAAAAAAAAAAAAAAGAAACCAACAATGTGTGGTTCAATATTCTTTCTACTTCCGAGAGAAAGAAGAAGAAAGACAATTACTACGTCGGTCTTGTCCCCGGCACTTCCCACCGGGTATTTTTTCTCCTATCGGTTGGTGTTGCTTTCCGTGGTGGTTATCTCGTAACGCAGGAAACATGAAATTTCGGGTTACTTTTACCCTTTCATAACAAACTTAAAATTTCGATATTATACAACGTTAGATCTCTGGAATTCCGCTCTCTCTCTCTCTCTAGTCAGCGCAATTTTCTTGTACAACATGTCTATTAATAGGCTGACAAAGAGTTGCCAGACTACTAAACGTGCTAAAGGGGAAAATTGGAGAATGGAAGAGAAGGAATAGTCTGAAACTGGGTAATACCGACTGGGCCGACTATACAATAAGACCGTACATGAATGCAAAAGTTGTCTTCACAATAATATACAAACTATTACTGTACGTTCCCACGCAAGTCACCACCACTTTCCGCCATCACTGCCATCATATCATCCGGCAAGCACCATCACCCTCATCAGGGTCATTATTAGCTGCAGAAGCAGTAGGAGAAAAATAAAAGAAATTTTCTTTTTGACTCTACGAGAAAAATTCTCATAATCACATTTTAATCCACTTCACATATACAGCATGATTTCTTTCTCAAATTGTTTAGTTTTTTTTTTTACTAATGTAACAGGAAGTAAATTTAACAGGGAAAAAGTGACTATGTGTAACACACACACACACTCTCTCTCCCTCCCTCTCCTGGTTGATGTAGTCATACCAGTAACCTCTCATGGCTTAACTATTTTTTTTTTTTTTATTTTTTGCTCTTTTTGGATCATAGTTAACGCAATTCCGGAATTGCGCAGTTCCACTTGTTTATTGTCGAATTGACCAATTTCGGAATATTCCCATTCAATTGCTTCTTTTCTTCGATTGTTCTTTTTCCACTAATGGATCGGAATGATGTTCTGTTTAAAAAAGTGTAAATCTTTGAACAATATGTTGAGTCAAAAAAATTAATTCTGTTTATTATTCCCATATGAGCTAATATGATGAATGGGTGTAAGATACTATACAAGAAAATTGACGCATTGCCAACCTTTTACTTAGTTGAGAACTGGGTTTCCCGTGTTAAAAATTTCATGTAGTATTCAAATGCACCCATGGGTGTATAGTTTCTTAACCTTTACTTTCTCCAATTCACGTTTTTGCACATTTTTCCACGGCGTCCACGTTTTCCTCATATATCCCAACCTTCCTTGCCCTTTTTAGCATGCAAGGCGTTATTTGCTGGATGAGAGTAAAGTTGGGTGATTCTGCGTATATCCGTTGGTTTCATTAAGTATATTTTTTTTTTGGAATTGGAACCCCCCAAATGGGGCAAAATTGAAACCCAAGTTGGGCAAAAACGAAAGACATTCAATATGGGTCTCAAAACCAAAAACTCATAAAATAAAATATATATAAAAGGTTAATCAAGGCACTGTCTATTAATTCACTTAATGTTGTATGTATATACGTGTAAACGCATGTAAGTTAATTTAAATCATGCGTCATTTACTAAAAGGCTTTCTGCTTTCATTGTTGAAAAGTTAAGTTCGTCCCGAGCTTTCTTTTTTTTTTTTTTAATTACTGCTAAGTGAAACAAGAGAGAGAGACACATTATTCAGCCTTTATGCTTTTCGATGACTCGTTGCTATTGCATAATGCTGTGATCCAATATATCCCCCCGCCTCTTAAGCAGTGCTACGTTATTTTATTTTTGTTGGTGATTTTTTGTTGTATTTTATTGTAATTTGTAATTTGTGTGTGTTTTTTTTTTTGCAGTTTCACAAAAACACGAAGTTTTAACACCAATCGGGAAACGTAAAGGGATATTGTGCACTCGAATTGCTATTGCTATTATTATTATTATCATCCTTCTAGTCCAGAAGGATCTCAATATTACAAAGATTACCAAACTCCGCCCTTGGCCATAACCAACAGGTTAATACTCTCCTTACACATGTCTCTTTCCCCTTTCTCTCTCTCTCTCCCTATCACTCCATTCCCCCTACTATTTCATCCCCTCTTCCTCTCCTCCCTTCATTAACTTTATCTTGCCATTTTGGGTTTATCAACTGGACCCAATTTCTTATCAATTCTAGTCTCCCAAGAAAATTTGGCGCGCGGGTTCCAAATCTGAAATTCGATTTTGGTGTACGGAAGCTTTCTGGTGCGATATCGCATGAAATGACAGTTTATACTCTTACAATATAAATAAACTACCCCAATTATCAACTACGAAAAGTGGCACAATCCAGCAAGATAATAATTATTACTTTCCCATCAATATATCCCTTCTTTGAACCTCTCTTTCTTCTTTTTTTTTTCCCATTTTCTTACTTCCGGATTCCCTGTTCTTAAATTTTTGTATTTGATTATTTTTCTTTGTAGTATTCCCACTTTTGTGGAATATCAAAGCTTGTAGAGAGCAAAAATGACAAAAGAAAATTAACCCTGTCAAAAACCACAATTACAACTGCTGCAACTTGAAATTGCAATCAAAAAAGTGAAAATGGAACTGGGAACTGGGAACTGGGAGTGAAACTGAAAAGACGGAAATGAAATTAACGCGGATTAATTTAGCAAAGTTTGTTTTGCGGTTAGGTTATATTTGAAAGCAAGGTTTGTATACGGTGACGTCTTGATTGCACAAGAAGTATTCAAACCCTTGATTATTTGAATTTAGTTCGATCCGCATTGGAGTTGGTTACCTACACAACGAGAGGATATTTAACAAGATAGCACCGAACTAAAACAGATTCAGTATCTTTCCCGTTTCGATGTGGAGTGGTGCAACCTTTTGAATATGATCATGTATATGTATAAGCTAACACGTTATGTTCCAAAAAAAGGAATTACTAAAAAACCAACAACAACAGCAACAGCAACACAACCTAATTGTAGTATTTGTGAGTTCAATGAAACGTAACCTTAATTACGTAGGATCTAACCTGGTTTTTTTTTTCTTTTTGATAAAGCTTAGGAAAAACAAACGTAATTTCAAGTGTACAGTCCAGTCCCGAAATTTGGAGAAGGGAAAATTATGTGAATATTATTAATGATCTTTGCTGACAATAACCATCTGAAATTTTGTACTAGGGGTTCTTTTTTTACATTGGTTTGAAGGTTATCGTTGAAATTGTTTCTGCCGGTCCGCGATTCTATTTTTATGTTTTCGCAGTCATTACACCGGTCTGAACTTCCGGAGTTCGGTTTACAAGACAAAGAGAAATGGCAAATGTTGAGCCAGGAAGGAAGGTAGAGATAACCATTAGTATTTTTTTTTATTTTTATTTTTATTTTTGGCAGTATGGACTAAATCCAAACGCACTAAAAACCATCTCTAATTGGACATCGAATCACCAGCAATTCATCTACCGGTGGTGGTGGTGGTGGTGATGTCTGTCAAAATTTAAATTGTTTCAACTACTCCGGAATTGACATAAAGATTAAAAAATAGACCCAATTTTTTTTTAATGGTAATTGCAATACTGTTCTACCTGTTGAAACGAACCCTCTGAAAGTGGTGAACATGACGGAAACGGTCTACTTTTGTAATTTTTTTATGTATTCGGAAATTTCAGTACGTTAATTATGGGTCGTTAATGGCAAGATTTCAGAGCGTGTTAGCACGTTTTGCCTATAGTCATACCATCTTGATTGCTACTATTTTGTATTTTCTGTATTGTCTTAATGATGGGTGACACAAATTTGCCCATCCCGAAATGGAATTAACCATTGTGAGATTGAATGCACAAAGTAACGAACCACGACAAGCAGAGATGAGGAATGAAGAAAACACCTCTTGTAATCAAAAACAAAAGGGAAAACGGGAAAACTGGAAAACGGGAAAAAGGGAAAAAGGGGGAAGGGAGTGCCACTACAAGGGTAAGTAACATGTGGGTATTGATGTGGTTTTTTCAAGAATTCGAATTTGAATTTGTTCTTGGTTGTGTAAACTAGTTTGGTGTTTCATAATTTGCAATCGGTATTACTCCCAAATAGGAATTATTAGCATGGACTATATTATAAAACACACACACGTCTAAGAAAAAAAAAACAGAGAGAGAACTAAATGAAAAAAAAAGCTTGACTTGTCCAGTTCCGAAACAAAACAATAAAGATATCTTGGCTACATAACGGGAAGTAGAAGGACATAAAGTGGAAGTAGAATAACCAAAACCGTTGATGGAAGAAGTTGGCGCTCCATTGTTTGATGGAGGGAGCCAGTCCTACTAAAGTCTAATTAAGGCACCACAAAAAAGGAAAACAAGTATTAAAAATTTTATCAGATGATGCTTGACAAATTAACGGGACTATTCAGAGGTTCATAATAAGGAAATCCGGAAGATGTCACCATACAAGAACAACACTCCGGACAAGCCCTGTTTTGAGCAAATAAAATCTAATTAGATTTAGTTGGTTTGGTTTTATCTTATTTTGGTTTTTTTTGTCAAAACTATTGCTTGCATGAATATATTCCATGTTTTTAGTTTGCGTTAGTTTTGCAATTTTAATGAAACACACTAAAATAGATGAGAAATTGAACATAGATATTCATTACCATTACCGGACCCGCCTTTTTTTTTTTTCTTTGCTTTTGCTTTTCTTGATAGTTTAACACTAAAAAGTCTATTTTCTTATTTAGCTTTTGCTTTTGTTTTTGCTTTTATTATTGGGTTCGAAGTCAATAACGAATTAGCTCTTGCTATGCTTTTTTAGTTGCTCATGCTTGTCAATATTGAAATTAAAAGTGCAAGAATAACCGTGTCAAACTCTTAAATAGACCTAACCTAATTGGCAAACGTATGGATTTGACTTTCAAAACATTTGAGTTAGTTTAGAATTTACGAACCATTCTTCTTTTTGTTGTTCGGTTTGTTGTGTTTCTTCCGTACCCGAAATGATAATGTAAAAGTAATCACGTACATCCTTCTCGTACCTCCAAGCGTATATAAGGGATACTACGAAGTGGTTCGGAGTTCCAATTTGTCCCCGTAATTCTTCTGTGTAATTTTATCTTCTTGTTGATTTAAAGGGAAGTAGATACCTATCATCTACATCCACGTAATTATGGGTTAGTAAGAAAGTAACAAAGTCGTTTTCCTTGATGATATTCCACTTATGCATACGTCAACTTGGCATGGAAAAGCAAGACACGTACGATAATTAAGCTACGTTCAAAGTGTTTGCATAGAGAAAAAGCTTAAAAACAGGTTCTTGCATTCAAAAAAAAAAAGAAGGTTTATAGTTAAGTATGAGTGTTTTTTGTTTTTGTTGGTCATGCTATTTCCATCGGAGTAGGCCCCAAAAATGTGGTCCTATTTGTGGGTGTGGGCTTTGAAGTTGCTGTGGATCAGCGGAGGGGAGGGGGCTGAAAGGATGTAATCTAGACAAGTAAACATTCCAGATTCGAACCATTCGTAAAGCCAATTGAAATCACCACGGACAAGCGAAACATACCATGTTGATGAGATGTGGAAGTAGGCAAATGTGTTGTGTATTATGTGAAGCAATAATTGTATTCCCACAACCGAAAACAAATTCATATATGGCGTAGGGAGAGTAGTATGTATATGTACAAAAGTGGAGGTGGATTGGTGGAACACCGGATCAGGATAAATTAAAACAAAGAGTCTCAACCAAAAGTGGAAGAAACAATAAGATATTGCCATTGCTTTAGTGCTGGTTCAAACATCAACAACAATCTGGCTTTTCTTTAACACAACAAGCAAGCAAGCAAACAATCACAAACTTCTTACCTGTTGATTATCTTCATGTGTTTAGAAATTGACTGAAAAGGGATAATGTGTGGGGCAAGCATAAAGAAACATTACGGCTGGAGAATTAATAATATGCATGCATATGTGTGTTTCTTTGAAACATTATTTTTAATTTCTTCTATCACTTCCAATGATAACGATAACTCCTCCCAATTGCGTGGATTATTACTTGTGACAAGTAAAAACTGGCTGCGACGTTTGTGATTCAACTCAATTTATGCTTCATATCGCCATTCCATATTTTTTTCTAAGAATTTCGCTATTCTAACACAAGAAATAGTGAACTATCCCATGCTTATTACAAAATCGGACTTATGATCTCTTTGTCTAAATTGTCTTATTTGTAAACTTGTATTGTACTGTAATTTTTGCTGGTCTGGTTCAGTTTGGATTCTGTGCAATTGGTAGTTGTGTAAGGTTGCTCACTAAAATTGTTGTTAATTAACGACAAGTCCCCTATTGTGCGGCTTCCGGATAAATTCTGTTAACAAAAAAGAAAAAAAAAAACGGAACAATAAAACATATACTGCACGTGTTATACATCACGTGAATTATTTAACGGAGAATCTGTCTTCAAAGGAACACATGCAAGTTGATTCAACAATGCTTACCCCATGTCCGT
>JAKTVH010000101.1:8533-36572 GCA_030557105.1 Candida frijolesensis | reverse complement strand
AAGGAGGAAGAAGGAGAACCAAATGTAAGAAAAATTTACAATCCAAGGAATGTTACGGTCCTTATAAACCTTTTTTTTTTTTTTCCACGTCGCGGTGGCATATGATTCTGGCGCTGTCCTCCTCCCCCAAACTGTGGCAATTCCAGTTTTCTCCGATATCTATGTGCAGGAAACTTTTGCGATGGATTGGCTGGCACAATTGGTCGCACATTTATGCGAATCTAGGTCTCAGGGATTGATTTGTAATATATCGATTGATGCTGTTGATTTGTAATGGACAGAAGCACCAACCACTGAGCAATTAAGATTTCAATTGTAACTACAGTACAATACCATTCCGATTCGTTCAGCTATCTGATTGGATAACAGTTATGAGTTGTTTGATTGACAACTCCGTTCTAGTTTCGTGCTTCCATGTATCGGGGGAATGTGTAGATCAATTTGTTGCCGAGGTTTATTCCGTGTTGGGAATATGAGATAACAGATCAACAAAAACATTGTCTACACGAGGCTTACAATTTTATAGATTGGATTCAACAAGTTCAAAGATCTCTACAATTGGCATCAAATACTCCTTGAGCTTCAATGATCAAGAAGTATCCCTGATACTGTTGCTACGAGCTACGAAACATCCATTTGGTCTGCTTGTAAGACCACAAAATTAAAGAACAAAGAATGGGAAGCCCAGTTGAAGAATATTATAATTTCATAATATAGGATTGGGTTGGACTATCTTCATTGTTCATTCTGTCATTGGTGGGAAGAAATCAATTAGTTGTGTGTTGGTAGATTGGTATTCTCTGTCAGAGATAGTGGCAATAAATTGCTCTTAAGCAGGGAAATCTACTAAGATGAGACGTGTCACATTAGGAAGTGTTCTTGACAATATAACACGAATTGGTATACTCCCAATGGAAAAGGATAATTAGATGATTCCTTCGATGAAACTTTTGTAAGCTTGGGAGTGTGATGATAGGAGGATTGAATCCGATTGTGAATATATGTAGACAGTGTAGTATTCTTGATACTTGGGTATTTCCTGATTATCTCCAACTTCAAGAATCAACACATTGATAACTATTCGGTTTGACTAACGTGGTCATTGGAACTTTATATATATAATTTAACAGTTTTGCAACTAATTCCTCAACGCACTTTTTTCTTTCAATATTGGTCATAAATTTTCATTAAAAAAATCCACTCACCCTTTCACTTAAAACCAGATCAGCTTCACCTATTAGTTAACTCAATTAATATATTATTACATTTACACAACTCTAGAACTCTACATAACAGTTTCCAAATTTCTATCATCACCATGTCCATCCAATTTCGTCACTGATCTAATCCTAACTAGCATCAATTTATCTACTTTCAACGCATCAGGTGAAATCGTCATGTTACAACCTGCAATAGGACAGGTAGTTTTTGTACGTAAGTGACTCCTAATACTGACTTCTTCAAAAGTGTGACCACACCGAGTGGAACATAATGGGTTAACATAATAATTAAGTGTGATGGCATCCTTAAGGGAAACTTTACCTCCTGAAATGTTTAACTCCTCGTCGTCATCGTCGTCGGCTTCTTTCTCTTCTGGAATTGGATCTTCGGGATGTTTGGTTACAAATAGCACATCTTTCAAAAATTTCAAACTTCTCTTACGTTCATTGTTGATAGGTGCAATAGGTATGGTTGATGATTGCGATTGTTTATTGTATTCTTGTTGAATCATGTCAGATAGATTCATTTGTTCCAGATTTTGAAATTCTTCCAAATTTTCCAAATTAAGTTCCTTACGTTGTGAATGTTGCATCAGTCCACCACCGGTAGTTAATTCTTTAACTTGTAGCAATTCATGAATCTGGTTTAGTTTTTGCGAGGTTTGATAAGTTTTATTTAGATTCTCCAATGATCGGATGTATTTTTCTAATACCGATTCAGAAAATTCCAAATCTTTATTGGATAATACATATGTGATATAATGATCTGCCATGTTATGTACTTCTTTATACTGTGTTGAATATATGGTGTCAGTGGCACTTGATCGTAATTGTTCTTCTAAGTCCCGATTGTATTGTTGACGTAAGGGAATATATGAAGGAAGGGATAGGTTTTGTGGTAAAATAGGTTCTTCCACCTCAAGCTCGGAATCTGTCATAGTTGTTATTGTTCTTGTGGTAGGCGTTGTTCCAATAGATAAGTTTTTCAGATATTGTTCTTGGTGGAATTGTTTTTTATTTTTTTTTTATTTTTTTTTTTTTCATCATAGTCTTGATCTACGCGTTTCTTGACATAGAGCACATCATGTTATTCATTCAATATAGGACTACATATACCAAGAGGTACCATTAACTAGGTAAACACCAATTTCTATGACTTTTCCAACTTTCCATTTGACATTTCTTTGAACAATATTTTGCCCGCTTACATAATTTACATTTGGCAAATTGTCTAGGAAAATCTTCCCATTTATGACAATTCCCACACTGACGTAATCCTGAAGCGTTTCTACGACAACTATTGCGCATGATAACGCCTGCCCAATAATGCATTTCTGTACCTGACAAAAATGTAAATTTCTCCACCAAGGGGAACAAACTAACCTTCTTGTACTCAGTTAAGGAATCATCTATATCTTCATTGTATTCGTCAACGTCAAAATATTTGTATTCTTCGTAATTCCATTTGTGCTCTAGGAACTCTTTGGCTTTCAATCTGGCTCCAATGATTGTATTCTTCAATTTCCTACTCTCAACATCGACATATTTATGCAATTTCCCATACGCTTGAAATAAAGAAATCTCGCGTTCGGTCTCGTCTGGAATCGATTCAAATTCAAGTATACTCTCAAAGAGTTTGGGTAAGTAATCGGAGTATTCCATTCCAAAGTCCGTCATACTTTTAGTGGACACAGATCCTTCACTGTAATCATCAGCTGCTTCGAGGTTTTCTTCATCGTCGTCATCATCATCGTCCTCTTCGTCATCGTCATCGTCATCATCAACTTCTTCCTCGTCATCCTCTTCTTCCTGCGCTAGTTCGGCGGCTTCAGTTAGTCCACCAGAACCACACAATTCAAATTTATCTGCCTCCATAATGAAATTGTCGTCATTCAAAGCCGTCACCATTTGAGGAGAGTTAGACGCACTTGGATGGAAAGCTTCCAAATACGTTGATCTAGGTTTCCTTGACTTGGGTGTCACGTTAGCTCGCAATTTTATCGCTAGTGTTTTTTTCATCTTCAACTTCATCTGTCTCTCTAGATATAACTTTAATTTTTTATCTCTAATACTCATATCTAACACCAAATGTGTGTTTTGCAATGAATCCTTAAGGTATGGATACTTTGAAATATAAGCCAACAATTGCAATGACCACACGATATCGTCGTCACGTGGGATAACCACTCCTGTTTCGGTGAATGACCTGACAAATGCCCTCTGATTGTTATATGCCTTATTGATATCAAAATCCCTAGCGTACATATCGGAAAGAAACTGCAAGTTGCTATCCATGTCAAAATCGCCATCGTTTATAAAATCGTTATCCAAAAATTCCATCTGCTTCTCTTCCCTTAGTTTATTCAATATTGTGACAATTATATATCTCCTCCTGATATCGTTATTAATGGAGCTATAAGGTTTTCCTGATTCTCCTTTGCCAATTGACGATATTCTTATCAACTTAAGTAATTGTTCAACCGTCAAGTCATCATACTCATCATTGGTTAAATTAAGATCCAAGTTACTACCAGAACTATCGGAGTGACTACTGGAAATAGACGTAGCCTCTATAGCAGCAGTTGCCATCTGAATGGGGTTCTGAAAATCAGACTGGGGTATAACAGGAGCGTCCCTATTGGTAGCATCAATATTGCGCTGCAACTGTTGTGATGGGTGTTGTGGTTGTGGTTGGGGTTGTAGTTGTTGTGGTTGCTGTTGTTGTGGATGTGGATGTTGCTGTTGCTGCTGCTGCTGCTGTTGTTGTTGCTGCTGTCCTCGTCCTTGTTGTCCTTGCACTCCTACGGCTTCTGGTAATATCGTTTGTTCTTCTTGTTGAAAATGGCGAAACAAATTCTCCGTTGTAGGCGTGGTCATTGCAAGACCACTATCCCCAACATCCACTGATTCATGAGGAGGGGTAGATTCTGTAGGGGTTGGGGTTGGAGTTGTGGCGTTTGTCGTGCTACTGGAAGTTATCGTGGACCCAGTAGTTGAAGAAGTCACCGCACTGCTTACTGTGGGTGCTGGTCTTGAATATGCTTGAAGAAAAGTGCGTTCATGTAATGACAAATAGTTATCCAATACGGTTGCAATAATTGGCAATATGCCTGCCTTGACTACTTTTTGTCGTATTTGTTCTGTCCCTCTAGTTCCAATAAGCACAAGGCATTGAAAGGCTAAAGTCCACTTCCAAGCCGTTAAAAGCTTTTTCTCTTGATTGTCCAATAAGGGATCTTGATTTATATTGGATTGATGACATTCATGCAAGATTTCTATCAACCGTTCAATTCCTCCGTCAATTGATAAGGTTTCCCTCACTTTTGCCAGCGAACTTACCAAATAGGTTAGGAAATTTAACGAATTCACCAACGGTTTATCTGATGTCACATCTAGGGCTCTCCTGTCGTATAAACTGGTGGTGATGGTGACCGCCGCCTTATTGGTGGAAATAGCCCTGTAGTTGGAATCACGCATTAGAAAATTGTGTAGTATTGGCTGTGGTTAGTTCTTGTGCTAAATTTCTCGAGGATCCTCCAGTTGTTGTGCCTATGCGAAATGGAACTAAATAAACCAAAAATGGAAATGAGGTGGTGCTAGTACTGATTGGTGGTACAGGGGAGAAATGCAAATATCTGTTATGGAGTTCTGGAGTTTTGAAGGTCTAGAGGGGGAGAAAAGGAAAAAGGAGAAAATCTGATTTTGACCTTCACTGGAAAAAGAATGTATTGACTTTTTTTTTTCTTCCTCTTCTTCGCTTAGTTAACAAAATAAATCGCCACTATCGGTGCCCTTCGTCTGCATGCAGGACAATTTCAAATTGTATTGCAAAAAAAAACAAACAAAATAAAAACCAATTCCATGTCTATTAACATGTCTAATCTAATCTATAAAATAATAAATATAAACGAAACGTGATCTTCATTTCAAGTAACCCAACTTCTTCTCTATCTTCACCATTCCCTTCAAACACTGTTCCATGAACAACAAGGTCAAGATGGTGTGTGGACCAATTCTGAACAATTGTGCCCAGAAACCTTTGTACAATGCCATGGGCCCTTCTACGGCAATGGTTTTCTTGAAACAATCAAGTGGACCATTATACAAGTCACCCCTTTGGTTGTACATTCTAGTTAAAACAACGTCCCATGGATTCATCACTATAGCGACACCCAAACCTGCCATGATCGATGAAATAAAGTCCAAAGTGAAGGTGTTTTCCTTCACCAAATTGTGTT
Source organism: Candida frijolesensis (assembly GCA_030557105.1). Lineage (NCBI taxonomy): Eukaryota > Fungi > Ascomycota > Pichiomycetes > Serinales > Debaryomycetaceae > Candida > Candida frijolesensis. Next base: position 31,114 of record JAKTVH010000101.1, on the reverse strand, counting down.
TGATCAAAAATGATTTTGTCAAATAATATGTTGGCAATTGAGCAGCTGAACCGGCACCTGTTCTGAGAATAGCGGCATCAACACCTCTATATAGACCTTTAATACCTTCGCTGTTGAATATTTTGGAAATACCGTCCCAGGTGTTCTTGTAATATGTTTGTTCTCCAACTGCTGCACCTCCGGCATGGGATTGGGTGTAAGATTGCATTCTGGTCTTGATCAAAAATAACGGTGAGGCTAAGACGGCACCTGCAGCCCCACTTACAAAACCTGCAACAACGTTGACAAACATACTTGGCGATATGATGTGACCATCTTCGGAGATGTTTGAAGGTGCTACGACTTTGGTGATGTAGTATCTACTTGGTTCGTAAAGCCCAAGTCTACAACCGTTTAATCCAAGTTGGTAATAGTACCCACTTGCCAACCCTTGTTGCAAACCTCTTATACCCTCATTTTTGTAAATAACTCCAAAAGCCTGTATTGGATTCTTGTATAACATCACCGCATCTTTCGATTTCTTGGCCAACTCACCTTGTAATTGCATTCTAGTCTTGATTAATTCGATAGGGTTGGTGAAGGTAACAGCCATGCATGCAGCTACACCACCTGCGATGAACCCACCTAAAGTGGAGACCTTTTGAGCATTATTCTTTTTGACAACCGGTGCAGGTTTATGTTCCTGTGTATGTTCACCAGCTTTGGCCATGCCAACAGCCACACTCAAAATGGGTTCTTTCTCTGTCAGACTCATGGGTGTAGATAGTAGTACCTGAATATAGACGAAACAAATAAATAAATAAAAAAAAAAAGAAAGAAAATCAAGAAAAACAGTCTTATGCAAATAGATAAATAAATAAATAACCAAAAAAAAAAAAAAAAAAAAAAACCAAAAAAAAAAAAAAAAGAAAGCTGGTTCGCAAATTACTTCAATTTATGTATGAGAAAAATTTTCAGGGCCGATTTCGCTTGCGTTTCACAATGGACCGGGCGTGTCTCCATCAAATGAGTATGATTCACGTGGGAGAATTCTCCAATTCATAATAGCCAGAATGGTCCCTGAGTTAGATTAGTTATGTAGAAGTAGTTAGACTGTACAAGTAAGCGTGGGATACATGAGATATGGTGACAAGATAGTATCGGACCGTAAGAGTTATGGCATTATCTATAATTGCAGAAATGCTGTCATACCTTCGCTTTGCTCATTTATCCCATGTTTTATTCATGGTTGCCTTTTTTCCATTCAGTTGATTTATGAGCAGTTACAGGTAGACTAGATGGAATGTATAAGTAGTGCATCGTCCTGTACGTCCTTTGAAGATCATATAGCCCATAAGCAGAGATGTTGATCCGCTAAAAATCATTTTGCTCACAAATTCTTTTTTTTTTTTTTTTCGGAGGTTAACTGTCTGTCGTTGTTGGTCACCCACTTTCCGCTTTTGTTGCCATCGCGTCGATACAAAGTTTCTATGTCTCTTTTTTTTTGGGCGCACCAATGATCATAAATTTCCATACCCCCTCGTCAAAAGTATTTGTACAATTTTTTTTTTGCATTCAATTCAGACTAGTGCGACAGAACTCATTCAAACTATTTGTGAAGAAAAGTTCACAGTGGTCCAAATAATTATGACCAGTTTGATGACCAATTTTTCTGTTCCTCAATATGAACAATTTCGTCGCTTAGATACGAAAATTTATGTCCATTGGTAGGAAATGGAAAAAAAAAAAAAAAAGTAGAAAGAGTGTACAATCTTTAGACTTTCATTTGCAACACCACCACAAGATCAAGCACTTGCGCAATAATGTTAACTGCAAGAATAAAACACAATCATAGGATACAGAATGTTGTTAGAAGATATGCTTCTTCAACAGACTCCTTGTCGTCACATCTTCGGAAATACCCTATTGGTCTTCAACTACATGGTTTTGAAATCACCCAAACTACCCCGATTCCAGAATTTTCATTAGTAGCAGTTTCATTAAAACACCTTGTCAGTGGTTCAAATCATTTGCATTTGGACTCACCGAACGATAATAACAACGTTTTCCTGATCGCCTTTAAGACAAACCCTCCCGATTGCACTGGAGTTCCCCATATTTTGGAACATACAACGTTATGTGGAAGTGCTAAATACCCCGTCCGTGATCCATTTTTCAAAATGACGAATCGTTCATTAAGTAACTTCATGAATGCCATGACGGGCCATGATTATACTTTTTATCCATTTGCAACTACCAATGCAAAAGATTTTGAGAATTTGATGGATGTTTATTTGTCGTCAGTGTTGGAACCAAATCTAAATTATACCGACTTCTTGCAGGAGGGCTGGAGATTAGAAAATCAAGATGTTAATGATATAAATTCGAAACTTGAGTTTAAGGGAGTTGTGTATAACGAAATGAAAGGACAATATTCCAACTCGGCCTATTACTTCTATATCAGGTATTTGGAGTCCATTTACCCATCATTGAAAAATGCCGGAGGAGATCCGCAAAGAATGGTGGATTTACCTTATGAAGATTTAGTACAATTCCATTCTAAGAATTACCATCCATCGAATTCCAAAACTTTCACTTATGGTAATTTACCTTTAGATAATCATTTGAAAAGATTGAACAAATATTTTAAATTGTTTGGCAAACGCACAGTTTCATTAGATGTTAAGGAACCTGGGTTTGTCAATGACCGGGGTGAATTTCACGAGGTCTCAGAACCTGGTCCGGTAGATGTTATGAGTGGCAAAGATGTTTCTGATCAATATACTTCCTCGCTCACTTGGCCATTGGGTAATCCGTTGGATCCAAAAATGCAATACAAAGTGTTCAAATGGAAAATATTGAACTCGTTGTTATTTGACGGACATAATTCTCCGTTTTACCAAGAGTTAATTGAAAGTGGGTTTGGTGAGGATTTTTCCCCGAATAGTGGGTTGGACTCAACAACGGCCATGTTGTCATTCACCGTTGGAGTTAATTTCTTGAACAAAGATAAGGTTGACAATTTGGAAAAGAAAATCTTCCCCATTTTGCGAAACAAAATAGTGTCGGATTTGAAAAATGATGACAATTCAAGCTATAGCGATAGAGTTAAAGCTATTTTACATCAGATTGAATTGGGATTCAAGAAGCACAAACCGGAATTTGGGTTTGGGTTATTGAGTTCAATTGTGCCTACATGGGTTAATGGTGTTGATCCAATTGAAACTTTACAAATTGAAAAAACGTTATCGCAGTTTAAAGATGATTTTTCGAAAAACGGTTTGAACGTTTTCAACGAATTATTAGAGCAAGTGAATGATCCTAATGCCTCGTACTTCAAGTTCACAATTGAACCAGATGAAAAGTTTTCCGAACAGTTGGCCGATAATGAGGAAACCAAATTACAGGAAAAAGTCAATGAATTATCTGAAGATGATAAGAAAATCATATACGAAAGAAATTTGAATTTGGCAAAGTTACAATCTGAAGAAGAAAACACCGACGTATTGCCAACTTTGACTGTTGAGGATATTCCCAAAAGAGGTGATTTTTACGCCATTGATATGGCCGAAGCTAACAAGAAAGTTGTTTATGAAAGAGTGGTTGACACCAATGGTTTGATTTATGCCTACGCATTGAAAGATATTTCGCATTTACCAACCAAATACTACAAATATCTTCCGTTGTTCAACAGCTGTTTAACCAATCTTGCCGGAACTGAAACCACTCCAATAACTGAACTTGAGACTAAGATACAGATGTTAACCGGAAACATATCATTTAATTCCAAAGTTTCAACTGATCCATACAATATCCAACAACTGAAATTGCAATATACTTTAAGTGGTATGGCATTGAAAGAAAACGCTGGCTCCATCTATGATTTGTGGTATGAAATTTTAACTTCAACTAAATTGGATTCTTCAAAAGAAGTTTTGGAAAAATTGAATATCTTGATCAAGAACATGAACCAGAATCAACTCAACATGATTGCTGATCGTGGTCATTCTTTTGCTTCAGGTGTGAGTAATTCGAAATTGACTCCTCTGAAATACATTGGTGATATCACATCAGGAATAACGCAAGTACAATTCATCATGGAATTGAATGCCAAATTGGAAGAAGGTGGTCATGAATATTTGTCCAAGGAGATCATTCCTGTTTTGCAAGATATCAGAAAGTATATTTTACAAGGTGAGTTTAGATATCGACTTGTTGGTGATAGAGCAATCGTGGACGATAATGAGAGATTGATTGCCCAGTTTGATGAGAAGATAACTACTGGACCTGTTGCCGATTCAGCTGATGGGTTATCATCGTTATTAAAGTCGTTCAATTACAACCATCCAAGTGAGAACATTTTGGTTAATTTGCCATTTCAGGTTGGCTATGCATCGTTGGGTAAACTTGGTACATCATACGCTTCGAAAGAAGGTGCTGCTTTACAAATCTTGTCTCAATTATACAGCTTCAAGAACTTGCATTCCAAGATCAGAGAAAGTAATGGTGCATATGGAGGTGGGTTAACATATGATGGGCTAGGAGGAACATTGAATTTCTACTCATACCGTGATCCAAACCCAATTAAGTCAATCCAGACTTTCAAAGATTCATTTGCATACGGATTGAATGCCAATTGGAATGACAAAGATTTGCAAGAGGCCAAATTGAGAATTTTCCAAAGTGTTGATGCACCAATCAACATTGCTTCCCAAGGTGCTTCTGAATTTTTTGAAAATATTGATGATTATTTGCGACAAGAAAGAAGAGAGAATTTCTTAAACACAAGTATTAAGGATCTAGAAGCAGTGACAGAAAAATATCTCGTGAATAATAAGAACAATTTATCTACCGTCATTGGTGATAATAAGATTTTGAATGTTGGTGAAGATTGGAAAATTCAAGACTTGAAAGCATAAGCTTTAATAGAGCAAACAATGTTAAATTACCATTTTGTAAATAGAGTCATTTAATAGATAGATAATAAATTATTTGTTATATATATATATTTATAGTCGTAACAATCTATGTACAGATATGTGGGTGGTGTACCTTGATGTGTATGCTGTAACTCGTCCCCTTCGTTATACTCCTTCTTTTCTTGTCTCTCCTTTTCCTTCCTTTAACGATGACTTCTGTTAAAATCTTTCTTTGGTACTTCTGCAATCTTTCTCTTTCTGTCTTCTTTAAAAAGACAATGTCTTTTGGCTCTTGGATCATACAATATAAGATTCAACTTTGGTGTGCTTCTTGCTATCCTGAACCATTTTTCGTATCCGGTCAATGCTGTGGACACCATCTTAATCATGGTGGTATTTGGTCTTGCTTTAGCCATAGTTAATGATGTGTGGTTTCGTGGAGTTACAGATAGGGATTGATTGATTGATGGAAGAAATTTTCGAAATGAAAAAAAAAAAAAAAATCTTCAAAAGAGGATTGGCAACAAAAAGACCGAGTAAGGAATCGTAGAGTTCCCAAAATGGAAATTAAATACAATACCGTACTTCATAACTAGAAGCACAACTCGCGTCGTTGTTAAAAAAATTTTCTACACTCAGCAAGAACACGCAAATCCCAAATTCAATGTATACACACATAGCGAAAAAAAAAAAAAAAAATCTTGGTCGATCCAACGAACTCCTTCTATTTTCTTTTGAATTCAATCCTTCATAACTTACCACCATTGCCAAAGAGAAAAACAATGCAATCGTTAAGTACATATCTTGCTTTGGTAATAGCATTTTTCCTCGCTTCAATCCATGCATTACATTTAGAAATCCCTGCTTCCCCAACTCCAACACCAATTTGTATCCGTGATTTCGTCCAAGAAAACCAAATGGTGGTTATAAACATCAACACCGATGGAAATAAAGGTGACGGACAAAGATTGGATTTAAAAGTCAGTGATTCCCTTGGAAATGAATATAGAAGCAAAAAAGATGTTGTTGGTAAAGCCAAAGTTGCCTTCACTTCGCATCACAATGCTGCATTTGATATTTGTTTAACCAATTATCAAGAAAACAAATGGCAACAACATCAACAAACTTTCAGATCGGTTGAATTGGATATTGAAAGTGGTGCCGCTGCTAGAGATTGGAATTCTTTGCAAGCTAGTGAAAAATTGAAACCGGTTGAAGTTGAATTGAAGAGAATTGAAGGATTGACTGAAGAAATTGTTCAAGAATTACAATATTTGAAAGCAAGAGAAGAAAGAATGAGAGATACCAATGAATCTACAAATTCCAGAGTTAAATGGTTCTCTATCATTGTCATATTATCCTTGGTTAGTTTCGGGGTCTGGCAAATACAATACTTGAGAAACTATTTCAAAGTTAAACACATTATTTAGGTTTACTATTTACTAGTCTTTTTATTCTATTCTATTCTATTATGGTATTGGATATAATCGAGGTGAAATTTTCCCAAGATCGAGGCTCCGTTTTTAAAATGTGGGCCTCTTCCGTAGTTAATTGAAAATGTAAATTGGTGACTTTCCTGCAGAATTTGATGAAGCCTAGATACGCGTGTTCTCTCATCTTATCTATTTGGTGGCAAGTGTGTATTAGGTTATCCTTATTAATCAATTTATGATAATCCTTCGCAATAATATCACGCAACGTGAATGAAAACAACCATCCAAGAACAAAGTTGTACTTCTTCCACGTTTCCTTGAAATGAGCAAACGATTGGTAAGTTTCATCATCAACAAATCCTGAATATAATTGTCTATCTCTCATCCAATCAATAATCAATTTGAAATTATCACACCTCCAATCCGGTTGCTTGGTGTCATCACGGGGAACAAACTTGAAATCATATTGTGTTGATCCAGTTAAGGTCGCTAACAATTTGCAAGACAAATTAACCAAGAATATCTCCCTGTACTTCATCGGGATTTTGGAGTCCAATAACAGTGAATAATAAAACTCAACCCAATAGTCGTACTCCATATACATGAATTTCTTTGACATTTCGTCAATTAACACAGCAGGTTCTATGGAATTGGTATTTTGTCGAGTTGACCGACTGATGCCATCGGGGGTCGTCTTGTCAAACACCATGCTCCAATAATGAACTGCACACATAATCTTAAACCTCAATTTCATGGAATCCATATTATCATTGTAGTAAACGTATCGTTCTTGTTTCCGCTGGTGGTGAGGGCTACTATCATTGCGAAGCAATATTTGCTCATGCTCATAGCATATGGCTGGAATGGATGTACTTTCGGATGTAAGACCATTGAACACATATTCCACCACTCTATCATACCAACTAGTTCTCAAAGTTGCCGATTGTTTCAATAAACACAGCAACAACAATTGGGAATTTAGCACAACTTGATCCATCGCAAGCATTCGTCTTTTGGTGCTCTGTTTGAACAACCAATTGTACGTATCATGTTTACCCTCACGAAAACAATCACTCATTTCTTTCATCATATTGATCTCAATGATGTTGAACAATTGGTTTATCGTGGCAGAATGTGCTGCATAAATCATATGACTGCTTCTGTAAGTAGAGTCGAATGTAACATTCTTCTTCCCAGCACAGTAAAACGCAAAGTTTACCAACCGCCATAGATCGAAAGTGTTGAGTTTGGGGTTCAATCTGGTGCCTAACAATGGTTCGTCATATATTTTAATTCCTTGCCAATTTGGTTTCACTATGGGAGATTCAAGTTTATAAAATAGCACCGATGGGTTATTCACTCCAGATTGATTTAATCCTTCGTCGAGATTGAGGCTGCTTTCCATGGGTAGATTGTGAAACTTGTTTACTTCATTCTCAATATGTGAATCATCTTGTAATGGGATGGAAGTATCTTCGTCTTCCTCTGAATCACTAATTAGAAGAGTGTCGACTGATGTATTATCTGACAGAGTGAGTATCTTGTTCTTCTTGGGAGACACTCTTGTTAAGACTAGTTGGTCTTGGCGCATTTTGATATTGTTACCCTTCGGTCTCTTGGACGACGGGTCCATGAAATCAAACATGAAATTTACTAAATTTGCATATAGTCTGTCATTTGGCAAAGTCTGGATGTATCTATCAATAAGTCTGATGCTTCTGTAACAAAGGGTTCCTGACTGTTCGCAAGACGCTGATGCCCGTTGTTTGAGTCTCGAGGTACTGGTAGGAATATCATCATCCAAATTCTTGGAAACCGACCAATTACTTTCGGGGCTTCTGGACGCTAGTGTGAATAATATCCTAAATATGTTTGTCGACGGGATGGGGGCGGGCAATTCATTGTTGTTGTCACTGTCGTCGTCCTTGTCTCTGAAAGATAGTTCCAAATGAGTTAATAATTCATCGAATTGTCTAGAGCTATTCAAGTTGACCGAATCATCATTGATTTCGGGAACTAGACTATCTATTAGTCTTGTCTGAAACCTAGAATACTTGGAAGCACGAATATTAATGTCATCATTCATTGGTTCAGCTCTGGTTTGTTTGTTGTTTGTAGATGATAGATGTGAATTAAAAAAAAAAAAAAAATATTCTCCAAACCTGTCACATCTGATACAAACATAACACTTTTTTTTTTTCAATGAGACGAATAACCAGAATGGATTTTAATCATACCAACTTACAACAACCATGTCATTAACAGTACGTAAACGACACCCTGTAAACAGTATCATAGGATTCCATGAACTGACATCTATTTTAGTTTTACACGAAAACTGGAAATATCAAAGTGGAATTGTATCTATCAGATGAGCCGGATATTCTTGAAAATTTCCTAAGGCACTGTGCCAAAGGATCCTACAATAATGTCAAAATATTGAGATTCATTCCAGATTTTATATTACAAACAGGTTCACCTATAAACAGAAGCAAAGATAGCAAACCGGCGGATTCCGACCACAAACCAACTGGGGACACTTCGGAAAAACTCATAGATAAGCGTACTGTCAAGCGAGGAACACTATTTACCATTAACAACGCGAACGAACCAGATAGATGTGGCTCACAATTCTTCTTTTTGTTATCTGATAAACACGTAGATTCATTACAAGAGGGAGACTATACTGCTATTGGAGAAATCATTGATGGCATGGAGACCATAGACAAATTGGCTCAAGAAATCACCACTGTGGATCCCCACCCTTCGGGGAAGCCAACGGGGAAATGGAAAAATCAAACCTGGTTGGGATCGGTGGAAATACATAATAACCCATTAGCTTAATTCACCAGTTTGTCCCAAAATTTCGGCAAAGTCTTTAATGGTCACACAGGCTCCTTGTTTGTCGAAATCAAAGTTTAGTAAGTTCCCATCCGTGTCCATGGAACAACAACCCAACATATCGATTAGAAATGTGTCACTTAGTGGGTTTTTTGTTGATGGGTCAGCATCCAAGTTTAAGTTTGTTTTAATTTGTTTTAAATCTGGGAATGTTAATTTGTATGATTCGAGCGATGAGCTGGATGTTGATATATCTCCATTATTAGCACTTGTTACAAACAATTTCCAACTTTCAAAGATATGTTTATAGTGGTCTCTAAATTTAATCAATCTGTTTAAATTTCGAAGCAACTTATCTATATCAATAATATCTATTATATTGCTAGTGACTTTAATATTTGTCGTCGATATCGTATACGCGTGTATCATGCTAACGGTATTGGATTGTTTTTTATTCAAAGGATCTAATTGCACGTCTCTTTTTTTCATGAAATCGTAATAGTAATCAACGCATTGTTCGATATCCTTGGTGAAACAATTGGGAATTCTTAACGTGTGGAAAATCTCCGTTAGTTGATTCAAATAGAGATCTTGTTCGTCTTCATTGTTATCCACCAATGATGAATAAACTTCCAAGATCTCATCTTCAATCTCAGGTAATAGCTCTTCAAACTTTTCTGATGCTGTGATATTGGTATTTTTCTTCTTTGATGGTGGTGCCATGATTGGTAATTGCAGAGGCAGGTGAATGAGATATGGGAGTGGGGAAGAGACAAAGAAAATTTAATTGAAAAATCGCCGCTTTAAACCTTGCAACGGAATACACACAAAAAAAAAGGGGCCAAAGTTTGGTTCTGAGATACCGACAGGGCCAATTTTTTTTTCCTGTTCCTCTCGCCAAGCTTCTAATACTTCTCCTTTTTTTTTTTTGCAATAACTATACTATGCCTGAACCTTCCATCAAAACCTCCTTCATCGAAGTGACTGATCAACTTCCTACCAAGCCACCATGTCGAGTATTTTTCAAGAATGAATTTGAGCAACCTTCTGGTAGTTTTAAATTGCGAGGCATAGGTCACCTTGTGGCAGTTTCCATAGAAAACGCCAAAAAACTCGGTAAACGAAATGTTGAAATCTTTTCATCATCGGGAGGTAATGCTGGTTTGGCAGCAGCTTACGCTGCCCAATACTTCGGGAAAAAATGCACCGTCGTTCTTCCAACGACCTCTAAACCTGCAGTTATCAAAAAGTTAGAGAGTTTGGGTGCTGAAGTCGTTGTTCATGGTGAGCACTGGGGTCAAGCTGACAACTATTTGACTGGCGTGGTCATAAAGGGGATCAACGAGTCTGTGTATCCTGTTTACTGTCATCCTTTCGATGACCCGTTGGTATGGGAAGGTCATAGCCAAATCATAACTGAGATTCTTGAAGAGAAGCAATTACCGAATTTCGATAACGTCAAAGGAGTTATCTGCTCCATTGGTGGTGGTGGTTTATACAACGGCATTATTCAAGGTTTGAGAGATCATGAGAATATTTCTGTATTGGCCGTCGAGACGAAGCAAGCTCCCACTTTTCATGCTGCTGTTAAAGAAGGTAAGGTGGTTCACTTGGAGGAAGTAAAGACGGTGGCCACGTCTTTAGCGTCTCCTTATCTTTCTGCTAAGGCATTGGAGAACTATACTGCTCAAAATACCCATCTTGTAGAAATTGACGATTTGGATTCCATTAGAGGTACGGTTGATTTGTATGATACTTTCGGTTATATGGTGGAACCGGCGTGTGGGGCGTCTTCGAGTTTAGTAATGCGTCGCAATGATTTATTGCAACATTTTGGGGATGATTTGAAGCCCAACGATATAATCATTGTTGTGGTGTGTGGTGGATCGGGGGTAAATAAAGAGATTCTCAAAGAATATAGAACTCTTTTGCAATAGACATTCGGAAAAAAACGTTTCTAGTAACTGTTATCACATTCACTTTTCTTGTTTTTTTTTTTTTGGTTTCGGATTGCTCTAACTTTCTCGCCTTCCACATAGTATGTGTAGTAGTTGCGGAAAACAAAGATTTACCCCAACAAAAACTTTGTCATTGGTCCCAGGTGGATTTGTATAACTATTTTTCTTTCTTTCCACGTCAAGTCTGAAATAAATTACGATTGGCATATTAATATACCATCAAATGTCTGAAGATACAAGTTTATGGAGATACCTTTGGAAGCCGAGTGATACCAAACAGAATCCTGCCCCTAAAGAATTGCAGCACGATGTAGCAAGTGATAAGTCCAACACACAAACAACTGAAGAAGTATCTATCGACAGTACTACTGTCCCAGCAAAACGTAAAGCAGTACCATCTAATGCAACACGACTGACGATTTTACGACATAAAGCATCAACCACATCGTTAGCATCAATGACAGCTGGTAAATGGCTCGGATGGAACTCGAACAAGAAGGAGGCAAACCCATTATCCGAAGACGAGGACGAAGAAGATGAAATTAATGAGGAGTACCCTCAGAATGAAGAAGATGATAGCGAGGATTTACAAAATGATGACACGATACCTGATGATAATGGGGATGAGGTGGACGATCATGTGAGTAAAAAGAAGAGTCTGGGTTGGGTATTTTGGGGAAACAACAGTACGATCAACAAACCCAACAACAGTACGTCAGAACAAGTGCCACTGTCGTCGTCCACGCCTTCACCAGATAATAAGGCAACTAAAAACAGTACCGATCAAGATACTGAGGCAAATAAAAATAAAGTAGTCCACCTTGCGAACACAATCATGAATTCTACACCATTAATTCCCTCAAAGCTGGACCTATCAAACAGATCTGAAGATACATTTCAACAAGGTGAAGGCGATGATGCAGTCTTGTATAAACCGCATGACAAAACTACTCAATTCAATCAAATAAATACCCACAAGAATGAAAATTTAAAAGAGAATATAATCGTCCCAGATTGGGAAACGTGCTTACCTCGTGCCTCAACAAGCATTATTTTTAATTCTTCGTCAACATCAAACCAAGGGAATTCAAACCAAACTGTACGAACAGACCTTAAAAACTGGAAACAGTTCTTGACTCAAATTTCGACAAAGTTTGGGTTTTCAGCAGCTCCGGTTCTATCTGAAACCGAAGTTCGGCCGTCACCATCACAGCAATCTAATAGCGATGACGGCAGAGTTGAGAGAGATGTTGGCTTGTTGTATGAAAAATCCTACAAACTTTATGGTAAGTCTTTGGCATTGTTGCCCGAAGATAAGCGAGGCTGTTTACCAAACTATAACAAATACTACCACAATATAGACGACCCAGCATCATCGTCTTCTTCATCTCCAGATGCTACTGCTTCATCTCAATTGGAAGATGATGAGTCGGATCCAAATTCCATCAGTATCAGCAATGACGCAATGGGTAATTTGTTGATCAACAACTCACGACGTCGTCCACTTCAAATGGCAGTAAATACTGAGGTGATCAATCATAAGGCTGGACCTTTGAAGAAAATTAAAAACATATTGATCATTGGGGTTCATGGTTTCTTTCCCACAAGAATGATACGTCCTATTATTGGTGCTCCTAAGGGAACATCATTGAAATTTGCCAATGAAGCGGAAAAGGCAGTAATTCGTTACTGTTTGGAAAACGATCTCATAAATGAAAATGAGTCAAAAGTTAGTATCCAAAAAATAGCATTAGAGAAGGAAGGAAAGATATTCGACAGAGTTGAATTTTTTACAGAAATTTTACAAAAATGGGAACAGGAATTAAACAACGCAGACTTTATTTTCATAGCCTCACATTCACAAGGCTGTGTTGTGTCGATAATATTGTTGGCGAGGTTGATCAAGATGGAGGTTTTGAAAAATCCTATGCACAAACGTATTGGGATTTTGGGCATGGCAGGTGTGAATAATGGACCATTCTACGGAGTGGATAAATCATTCTTCATGAAAGCTTATTCTGCTATTGAACACGAATCCATGAATGAATTATTTGAATTGAATAAATTTGACAGTGTACAATCGATTGCCTATAGAGATTCTATACAGACGATCATTGACGTGAACGTGAAGATATGTTTTATCGCGTCTATAAATGACCAGTTGGTTCCTTTGTTTTCTGCTTTGGCGTCCCATATTTTCCATCCCAATATTTATCGTGCCTGTTATATTGATTCAACATCCCAGACACCAAAATTTGTTGAAAAGTTAGTTTCGCTTTGTACACATTTGATCAACGTAGGATTTTTTGACAACAATGTGGTTAAGGAATTAAGTACATCACTAGCTGGACCATTTACAGGAAACGGACACTCAAAGATCTACAACGATGGTAAGGTGTATGATTTAGGAATTAAGTTTGTTCTTGACACGGACGATATTGTAATTCCTTCTGAAAACGGGGAAATCTCCGATGATTTGGATGTCAAAGAGCTTCCGGTTTCAAACCAAGTCTACATCAAGGAATTCAACATAGCTAAGATTGGTACCAATCCGTATATATTGCCATGGTGCTTGAGAGGATTCTTATTCAATGTTGAGAAAAACTGGCCCAACCGGAACATGACGCAATATGAAAATGAATATGGTTTGAAGAATGGGTATGAAGAGATACATGAGTTGTACGAAACGTTTGAGAATTGGAAGCCTGAGACGAAGGTGTACAAGGACCTCAAGTTTAGGTTGAATGGGTTTCGTGCCAGCAAACTTTGACTAGAGTAGATAGACGCTTGTTTTTTTAGGAATGTACGTGGGAAGAGTAAGAACATGACAATTAGCAACCAACACGACCTACAAAATTGCAACTACGCGAAAATAAAAATATAAAAAATAAAAAAAATAGTAATTGTATGGGACTTCCGGTTTTGTAAAGTCACGTGCCATTTGGTAGAAGATTGAATTCCTGATATCCTATTCCAAATACACTAGAAACAGTCAATACCCTTACTCCAGAGGATTGGTCATTGTTGAATGGAGTAATGAATGCTCTGTATCTTTGTAGTGGCCAAAACGAGGGAAGGCCCATAATAGTTTTTATGGTTGTCGCGTTTTGTGAATAGAGATTGATTTTGTTGTGGTTTGGTTTGGTTTGGTTGGTTTTGTGGTTTTTTTTTTTCTTTTAACGCTGTATTGTACGGGCAAGAGAACGATGGGGGAGAAAAATACTAGGCACTAAAATTTCATTTATAAAGTATAAACAAATCTTTTTTCTTTTTCCTTTCACAACGCCTAATCTGTCTCCTACCACTAGGAAATAGTCAATTATCATCAGTAATATATTCAATTACTCTGTTAGATATCTCTAGTCTAACTTGTACGCTTTGTTTGTGTTTTTGCATTTGATCATTATGGTGCTGTTGAATTTTTTATGGAAACCATCAGAGACAAAATCAAAGTTACAATCACAACCACAATCGAAATCCGATTCAAATCCAATACCAAATCCACAAGAAACTGTCACACCTCCGCAAGAGAATCAAGAAGAACAAACAAATACAGAGTTATATATTCAGCAACAAGATCAACCAAAGGAAGAATTAATACCAAGTACTGATGCACATCTTCGAACCCCAGATTTGTCAGATCACTCTGGTGATGAATCACGAGCACTTCCAGAACAAGTAGAGTCTGATGAAAAGATTCCCGATTGGACTGATGAATTGAATGACGAACTAAGGAAATTGGCATCTCAACCTGTCACGTTCAGCAAATTATTCACACATTTCCCTGATTTTGATTGGGTTTTCATTGGAAAGAAAATATTAAAGAGCAAAATAAATCATCAGTTTTGGGTGAAGAAATTGTATATCTATGACAAACTTTTCAAAAGAGAAGAAGTATTTTCTTCTTCTTCATCATCATCATCTGGTCTTTTAAAGTCTTTCTTGTCGTTGTGCAATACCGATGATTGGAGCATTGGCGATACAGAACAATTCATGTGCAATTATTATGAAGACCTAAGTACGGATGGAATCACCACTTCTTTCCCAGATAAGTCTCTTGATGATGTCAAAGTTGCTATCCAGAGAATAGGTACGAAATTTTATTGGACTCCACGAGAGACACAGTTTTTAAAAGACAACCATGATAATCCAGATAGGCTAGCGGAAGGTTTGTTTTTGAGATCCCAAAGCAGTATTCAGAAAAAATTGTATACTTCAGAAGTCCAAGTTCCCAAACTGAAGGCAAAATCTGTCACGGACGATGCTAAATTAAAGAGCGTTACGTCATTGTCAATAAGTTTTAGTGAAGTCATGGAAAAGTTCCCCACCTATTCTTGGCAATACATAGCCAGTAGATTGTACGAGTTACAACCTGATACCGAGAAATACAACTGGTCCAAGAAGATTGCTTGTTACGGACTTTTGTATCACTTTAATGATAATGAGGACGAAGGTGATGCGTTTAGTGCCATCGGATATACCCCTGCTCAGTTCCAGCAATTTCAAAATACCATGTTTAAAGCACTCGGGTTAGAATGCTTTGCAAAGTGGTCCCGGAAAGAATTTGAACTATTATTTTGTCTTTGTTTGCATGATCTTACCAAGGGAACTTTAAAGCGAAAATTGCCAAAGAAGAATTTCGCTGACATGAAAAGATTCGTTTCTGTTCTCGATCCGCACACGAATTTTAGTCCTGGAGAAATCACATATCTTGAGCAAAACCCAGATGCAAAATTAAGCGAACTAATGAAAAATTTACCTTGTCGAAATACAGGCGCCGTTTCCAAAGTGTTGGCAAATCTCAACAAACCTGAATCATCCGACAGTGACAATAGCCTCTTAGTCGATCTCATTGAAAATGATCTCACTTTAGAAACAATCCAAGAAATTTTTGTCAACGAACCAATAGAGTCGATGACGGCAGAAATAAAGAGCCATCCAAAATTTGTTTCGACATTGTTTACCAAAGGAGAACGGGAGTTGATGACTAAGTTGGTACGTGCCCGTACAGAATTCGATGATTGTATTCAGTATTTTCCTGTACGTGATAAAGGTTTCCTTATTCGAATGCACAAAGAAAGTGAATACCTTGTTGGAAGAAAATTAAAATTCAAATCACCCGAAGAGAGACTAGCGTATGAAGCTAAGTGGACCATCATGACAGCAGGGAACTCGAATAGCAATCGTGCTAGAAGAGCACAAAAGAGATCTGCTGATTTTGAAGAAATGAGTAAATTGGAACAGGAAGTTGGTGTAAAACGCCCAAAACCGAAACGAGAATTAACTGAGGAAGAGTTGGCCCTTCAAAGAGAAAGAAAGGAAAAGGCTCGTCTTGCTAAAGAGAGAAAGGAAGAAGAAAGAAGGAAGCGTATTGAACTTCAAAAATTGAAAAGAGAGTCCAATGCAGAACCTAAACCGACAAAACAGACTTCTGGAGGGAACTTATTACAGGAATTGCTTAGCGGCGCCGAATATTTCCAATCCACAGTTGGTGATCGACAGAAAGTTGCAGAAGGACAAAAGCGTAAAAGAATCAGACCCGAACAATTTGAGCCAGAACTTTTCCACCACACTCCAATTAAATTGAAAACAACAAACAGACAAGCGGAAAAGAACAAGATTAAGAAGGAGTTACAACGCAAAGCTATGGAGGAAAAGAAGAAAGAGTTGCAGCGCCATGCCCACAAAGAAATCAAGAATTTGAAGAACAAACAAAAGAAACAACCAGAACCCAAGAAGAAATCAAAGTCCAGAATTGTTCCTACTGATGAAGATATCATTGCTGAAATAAAAAAGATATATAACATGGATTCGATTCTGGACAACGAAGATTCCGAGGAAGAAGAAGAAGAAGAAGAGTTTATCAGCCCATACGATCCCCCTGACATTGTATCTGATTCATTTGTTAAGTTAAATGATCGTCAGTTGTATGTCTCCGAATTCTACAATGAGAATCCTGTTATGCCAGATCTAGATTTTGTGCATCTTCAAAATGTTCAAGATGACCAAGAAGAGGAAGATAAATCAATGTCACCAGGAAAGGCACTCATGACGGTTAATGATGATAAGATATTGTTTGACGATAACTTGGCATATGAACTTATAACAACACATGTGAAATCATATCGAGATATGCCAATTTCTTTCCCACCCATATTAGATCCTGTCACCAAAGGAACCAATCCATTGAACATTATCAGAATCAGGTTCCTCCTATACCCTGAACACTGTGAGCTGTTCATCCTTGCTGTTCCGAAATCCAATGAGCTTGATCCAGTTCAGGAAATTGTGAAATTGTTTATGATCCAATATTCATTATATTTTTCCCATTCCGAAATTTTGAAAAATATCATCATGCAAGACTATTGTCAACAGCTTGAACATTCCATTGAAGAAAATGATTTTGGTGAATTTATGAATGTGGTAGATAAATGGAACAATTTGATGTTGCACCTTTCGCCCAACACCACATCCAGCAAGAAAATTTTAGAATCCGGAGAAGATATAAATTCTGCTCCTAGGTATTACTTAAACGATCAAGAGATCAATGTCCCCACGGCATCAGATTTGAAATTGGATACATTCTATGAAGAAATCATGTATGAATCGGCCAGTCCTTCTTATCAACCTGTTGAAATCAAATTCGGAGAATGTACAGATCTTCCTGCATCAGAGGCCCCAACAACGCCATTTGAAAACGTTGAAATTCCAACAAATATATCCCAAATTTCGCGAGCAATCAAACCGGATAATTATAATACCGATTTCTTCAAACGACTTCAATCGAAAACTGACGTGTCACGATTCACCATCCAACAAATCCTCCTTCGAGTTTATTCCAGGGTTGTGTCCACTGATTCCAGGAAATTACGTTCCTACAAAGCATTCACCGCCGAAGTCTACGGTGAACTACTTCCTTCATTCACCAGTGAAGTGTTAGAGAAAGTTAATTTACTCCCGCATGAAAAATTCTATGATTTGGGTTCCGGAGTCGGTAACACGACTTTCCAAGCCGCATTGGAATTTGGTGCTACTTCCAGTGGAGGTTGTGAAATCATGGATCATGCATCGTATTTGACCAATTTACAAGCCGGATTAATTCAAAAGCATCTTGCCGTATTGGGGATCAAGAAATTGAATTTGGATTTTGCTCTTCATGCCAGTTTTGTGAATAATGAAAAAGTTCGTCAAAGTTGTCTTGCATGTCATGTCCTAATCATCAACAACTATTTATTCGATGGGCCCTTGAATGCTGAAGTGGGGAGATTATTAGTTGGTTTGAAACCAGGAACTAAGATTATCAGTTTGAGAAATTTCATAAGTCCAAGATATAGAGCTACGTTCGATACCGTGTTTGATTATTTAAGAGTGGAAAAACATGAAATGAGTGATGTGATGTCGGTGAGTTGGACGGCGAATAAAGTGCCCTATTATATTTCCACCGTGGAAGATACCATTTTGAAAGAGTATTTGAGTAAAGAAGAGACGGCGGATATTAGTGAACGCTCGAAATCCGCTAGTCCTGTGCTTGATTTTGGTGGCAATAGAGATTCTATGATGACACCTCCTACTGATAGTTCTGAACTTGATAACAACTATAAAGAGTAAAAACGCATGTATTTGTTCTGTTTATTTGAAAATTACTACTAATTCTTTTTTTTTTGTCTTTTTGTATATTATTAATAATACTTTGTAAATCTATAACTTTGTTAAAAATAAGAAACTTGCACTATGTGTTTTGTGTGTGTGTGTGTGTGTGAGTTTGTCTGTAAAAAAATAAAAAAATAATAATAATAAAACAATATAATTACAAATTACAGCATATCCTTTGAAGTGTTCTTCTTATGTGCAATTAGTCCAGTTCTGTCTTGAGCCTTTTAATTGTCTGTGGGGTTTCAGCTTCCGTTGGTTCTGCAGATCTTTTCTCTCCATTTGCAACATGCTGTGGTTCCACTGAACTTAATCGTGAACTTGTATTCGATCCAGTGAAAGCCTTTCGTTTTTTTCCGTGCAACGGACCTTCCATTTCACGAGATATGGCTAACAATAAAGTTGTTATTCTTCTTCCCAATTCTTGTGGCGTCCTTGATTGTATGTACCAGTCAAATTTGAAGATGTCGCTGGCTAAAATATCGTCCTTGATCTTTTCAAATAAATTCTCTGTTGACAATCCATATTTGTGAACACAGTACAACAAAAATTTGTCTTCCGTTTTCGAGTACACTCTCTTGGAGTTGTTTGGAGGGTATTGGATCTTTAAATCTTCCAATGGATCATCTAAGTTCTCCATTTTGATAGCCAAGAGTCTTTGTTGGTTCATCAATTTATCACGTTTCTTTTCCAGAGCCTCCACCTGTGCAAGATACTTTTCATACCCTTCAATTTGGCTATAACTCTCCCAGAATTTCTTACCGTATCTGGAAACCTCAAGTTTGGATTTGTTACCAAGAGCCCTGGCGATTTTCGAGTAAGCGTCACGACCATATTTAGCAGTTGCATGAATGAAATTGGTAAAATCTCTTCTTGACCAGCTATGGAAACACTCTCCAAGAAGCTTATCTTTCAATTCAATTTCTTCTTCCGACAACGGAACCACATTGTCAATCTTCTCTTGTGCCAACTTCCGTTTTTCATCACGGGTCAAGTCATTTTCATCTTCTTGCTCCAAAAACTCTTCGTCACTGTCACCAAAATCATCGAGTGAATACTGATAGTTGACTTCCTTTTTGTGTGCCAATTGCTCTCTCTGAAGTAGACTCACCAATTGCTGCTCAAAAAATTGATGATCTTGTATGTTGTACAATTTAGGAGCCTTTGGTTTGACCACAGGCTGCTTGACAACTTTTTCTTTAACTTGAACTGTGGGCTTCAACACGTCTTTGTAATAGTTATCCACTGAATAAGTCAATTCTTTTCTTGCTCTCTTGGAAGGGTTTATCCATTGGAAGCCAGATCCGTTGTTGTCCTTTTTGCCGTAATCTTGGCCATTCCAAGTATAAGGTGAGGCGTCAGATGTTAAATTTTGCAAATCATCAAGACCAAGCTTGTTGAATTTATTGTTAAGCTCGGCTGTCTTTTCCGCTCCTCGTTTCAAAATGGCGTCAATATCATCATCCAACATGGTCGACTTGTTACTTTCAAAAACTTGCTTAGCACCATGTTGAATCATGCCTATCAAATCATCCTTAGAGTTTCCTATAGTGTTATTGGCATTCATTTGTCTTCCTTGCTGGATAACCAATTGATCCAATCGCAATTTCTGTGCTGCTCTTTCTAACACTTTTTCTTCAATGGCCATTTCAGTGACAAATCTGTACACTTTCACTTGTTTCTTTTGTCCAATTCTGTGGGCTCTATCCATAGCTTGCAAATCGGCTTGGGGGTTCCAATCAGAATCGTACAAAATAACAATATCTGCACTGGTCAAGTTAATACCTAAACCACCAGCACGTGTAGTTAATAAAAAGATGAACTTCTCAGAATCAGGGGAGTTGTACTCATCGATGGCATCAATTCTATCTTCATGTGAAGTGGAACCGTCAATACGACAGTACTCGTACTCTCTGAAGAAACAATAATCCTCTAGTATATCAAGCAATCTTGACATTTGGGAGAAAATCAAAACTCTGCTACCTTCCGCTTTAAATTTTTTGAGCATTTTGTCCAAGATGATCATTTTACCAGAATTGAACACCAAATGTTCGTCTGTGGTATATGGAGGACCAGGCTCGGCACCGTCAAACAAATATGGATGGTTACAACATTTTCTCAACTGCATGACAATGTTCAAAAGTCTGGTCTTACCTTCACGTTTGCCAACAACACCATTTACTGCGTCAATATCTTTTTCCAATAATCGTTTGTACCAGTCCACTTGCATGTCCGTCATACCAATATAGACATTAGTTTCTATTTTGGGCAACAAAGATTTTTCAACATCGGCCTTGACTCTACGAAGCAAGAATGGACTCAATAATTGATGTAACTCATGAATTGCTTGATCCTGTTTCTTTTCCTTTTCTTCATCTGTCATATCGTCTGTGGCTTTATTGTCAAACGCATCATCAAATTGTGCAGAATCTCCAAACACATCCGGTAGAAGGAAATTCAAAAGAGCCCAAAGCTCATGTAAATTGTTTTGCAAAGGAGTACCAGTGATTAATAATCTGTTTCGGGAATAAAATAATCTAATGATTTTTGAAAGTGAACTATCCTCATTCTTGATTCTATGGGCTTCATCAACAACAATATACTCCCATCTGAATTTCTGAAGTGCACTTTTTTCACGAAGGACCATTTCAAAAGAAGTGATCAATACATCAAACTGTGCGGTGTATAGTTTGTCTTTGACGATTTTGACTCTTTCTTCTTTGTCACCTTGTAACACGACAACATTCACATCAGGTGTCCATTTAGCAAATTCTCTTCTCCAATTATCCAAGGTTGACTTAGGAACTATAATGATAAAGGGTCCATCAATGTGTTTGATGTATCTCAAATACCCCAAGAATGAAATAGTCTGCAAGGTTTTCCCCAAACCCATCTCATCGGCCAATATCCCACTGAGGCGATTTTCATATAACGAGATCAACCAATTCAAACCTTGAATTTGATATTCTCGTAATTTCCCTTCTTTCACGTATGATGGGGATTCTGTCAATACAGTGTGTTGATGATCCTCGTCATCTTGATGCTCTTCGTCTTGCAATAATTCGGCATCCTCTTCTTTCTCGGTTTTTCTTCGTCTGGAATTTTTTCCCTTTCTAGTAGATTCTTTAAAGGATGTCTTGCTATCGATTTCCCTAATTCTTTTCTTGAAAGCCGGGTCTTTGGATGCATTCAAGTTGATGAATTTCCTGAACAATGCACTCAATCCCAATAAATACTTGAATCTCTTTGTTGCGTCGTCCTTGTCGTGGGCTCTTTCGTGTTTTGCATCAACCTCTAATAAGAATCGTTTCCTTCTTTCGGCGGGGGTCTCACTTTCAATGTCTGAGCCGTTTGAAACGGCAGACGAATGTCTTCGACGCAGATCTGTCATATCGTATAAGTAGTAGTTCGTAAATAAGTGATTAGTTTTATTTTGGGTTTTTTTCCTGGCTTATTTTTTTTTTTTCTGACTGGGTGGGTGTGTTGTTGAAGGAGAGAGAAAAAAAAAAATTGTTCGTGAGTATACCGGGATATTTCAGGGAACTTTTACGTATGGTTGCAAATTAGATAGGAACAAAGTGGATGTGTGAGGGTGTAAATGAGGCGTGGAAGTTGGTTTCGATATGATGATGATAGATTAAAATGATAAAGCAATGAAATAGGAAGATTGAAAAAAAAATGTGATGTTTAAATCGTGGTGGTGAAGGTTGTCTTTAAAAAAAGAAAATTGATAGAAAAAAGAAAATTTTTTTGTTTGGTTGATGTTTTGCTTTTGGGTTTTTTTTTTTTTTTTTTTTTTTT